>CAKAJE020000264.1:369882-440492 GCA_916610135.2 Macropis europaea
GTAATATAATACGATCAATTCGGGTCTCTGATTGCCCAATCACAGAAGTTTAATAATGCATTTTACTCGTCATTTCATGCGCATTAAGGTGCAGCCTAGCCCGATACGATATCTGAAATAGGAGCGACGTAAATTGAACAAATGTGATAGAGTTTTGCTGAATTCTTAAATTAACCATAATATAAAATGATCTAATCGGGTCTCGGTTTGCCCTACGCTAGACGTTTAATAGTGCATTTTACTCGGCATTTCATGCGCTTTGAGATGCCGCTTAGCCCAATACGCTATCTGACATAGGAGCGACGTAAATTGAACAAATGTGATAGAATTTCCCTGAATTCTTATATTAACCTTAATGTAAAATCATCTAATCGAGTCTCTGTTCGCCCTACCCTAGAAGTTTAATAGTGCATGTCATTCGTCATCTCATGCGCTTTGAGATGCCGCTTAGCCCAATACGCTAACTGTAATAGGAGCGACGTAAATTGAAGAAATGTGATAGAATTTCACTGAATTCTTAAATTAACCATAATGTAAAATGATCTAATCGGGTCTCTGTTTACCCTACCGTAGAAGTTTAATAGTGCATTTTATTTGACATTTCATGCGCTTTAAGGTGCCGCTTTGCCCAATCCGCTATCTGAAATAGGGGCGACGTAAATTGAACAAATGTGATAGAATTACGCAGAATACTTATATTAACCGTAATATAATACGATCAATTCGGGTCTCTGATTGCCCAATCACAGAAGTTTAATAATGCATTTTACTCGTCATTTCATGCGCATTAAGGTGCCGCCTAGCCCGATACGATATCTGAAATAGGAGCGACGTAAATTGAACAAATGTGATAGAGTTTTGCTGAATTCTTAAATTAACCATAATATAAAATGATCTAATCGGGTCTCGGTTTGCCCTACCCTAGACGTTTAATAGTGCATTTTACTCGGCATTTCATGCGCTTTGAGATGCCGCTTAGCCCAATACGCTATCTGAAATAGGAGCGACGTAAATTGAACGAATGTGATAGAATTTCCCTGAATTCTTATATTAACCTTAATGTAAAATCATCTAATCGAGTCTCTGTTCGCCCTACCCTAGAAGTTTAATAGTGCATGTCATTCGTCATCTCATGCGCTTTGAGATGCCGCTTAGCCCAATACGCTAACTGTAATAGGAGCGACGTAAATTGAAGAAATGTGATAGAATTTCACTGAATTCTTAAATTAACCATAATGTAAAATGATCTAATCGGGTCTCTGTTTACCCTACCGTAGAAGTTTAATAGTGCATTTTATTTGACATTTCATGCGCTTTAAGGTGCCGCTTTGCCCAATCCGCTATCTGAAATAGGGGCGACGTAAATTGAACAAATGTGATAGAATTACGCAGAATTCTTAGATTATCCATAATATAATACGATCAATTCGGGTCTCTGATTGCCCCATCACAGAAGTCTAATAGTGCATTTTACTCGTCATTTCATGCGCTTTAAGGTGCCGCTTGGACCGATCCGCTATCTGAAATAGGAGCGACGTAAATTGAACACATGTGATACAATTACGCAGAATTCTTATATTAACAATAATATAATACGATCTATTCGGGTCTCTGATTGTCCTATCATAGAAGTTTAATAGTGCATGTTACTCGTCATTTCATGCGCTTTAAGGTGCCGCTTGGCCCAATACGCTATCTGAAATAGGAGCGACGTAAATTGAACAAATGTGATAGAATTTCGCTGAATTCTTAAATTAACCATAATACAAGATGATCTATTCGGCTCTCTGATTGCCCTATCGGAGAAGTTTAGTAGTGCATTTTACTCGACATTTCATGCGCTTTAAGATGCCGCCTAGTCCAATACGCTATCTGAAATTGGAGCTACGTAAATTGAACAAACGTGATAGAATTACGCAGAATTCTTATATTAAGCATAATATAATACGATCTATTCGGGTATCTGATTGCCGTATCATAGAAGTTGAATAGTGCATTTTACTCGCCATTTCATGCGCTTTAAGGTGCCGCCTAGCCCATTACACTATCTGAAATAGGAGCGACGTAAATTGAACAAACGTGATAGAATTACGCAGAATTCTTAAATTAACCATAATATAATACGATCTATTCGGGTCTCTGATTGCCCTATCATAGAAGTTAAACAGTGCATTTTACTCGTCATTTCATGCGCTTTAAGGTGCCGCATAGCGCAATACGCTATCTGGAATAGGAGCGACATAAATTGTTATATTAACCATAATATAGAATGATCTAATCGTGTCTTTGATTGCCCTAGCATAGAAGGTTAGTAGTGCATTTTACTCGTCATTCTACGCGCTTTAAGGTGCCGCCTAGCCCAATACGCTATCTGAAATAGGAGCGTCATAAATTGAACAAACGTGATAGAATTACGCAGAATTCTTATATTAACCATAATTTAAAATGACCTTGTCGGGTCTGTGACTGCCCTATCCGAGAAGTTTAGTAGTGCATTTTACTCGTAATTTCATGCGCTTTAAGATGCCGCCTCGCCCAATACGCTATCTGAAATAGGAGCTGCGTAAATTGAATAAATGTGATAGAGTTACGCAGAATTCTTATATAAACCATAATATAAAATGATCTAATCGGGTCTCTGATTGCCCTATCAAAGAAGTTTAGTACTGCATTTTACTCGACATTCCATGCGCTTTAAGATGCCGCCTCGCCCAATACGCTATCTGAAATAGGAGCGACGTAAATTGAACGAATGTGATAAAATTACGCAGAATTCTGACATTAACCATAATTTAAAATGACCTAATCGGATCTCTGATTGCCCTATCCGAGAAGTTTTGTAGTGCATTTTACTCGACATTTCATGCGCTTTAAGATTCCGCCTCGCCCAATACGCTATCTGAAATAGGAGCGACGTAAATTGAATAAATGTGATAGAATTACGCAGAATTCTTATATTAACCATAATTTAAAATGACCTTGTCGGGTCTGTGATTGCCCTATCCGAGAAGTTTGGTAGTGCATTTTACTCGTAATTTCATGGGCTTTAAGATGCCGTCTCGCCCAATACGCTATCTGAAATAGGAGCGACGTAAATTGAACAAATGTGATAAAATTACGTTGAATTCTTATATTAACAATAATACAAAATGATCTAATCGGGTCTCTGACTGCACTGTCACAGAAGTTTACTAGTGCGTTTTACTCGACATTTCATTCACTTTAAGATGCCACCTAGCCCAATACGGTATCTGAAATAGGGGCGACGTAAATTGAATGAATGTGATAGAATTACGCAGAATTCTTATATTAATCATAATATAATACGCTCCATCCGGGTCTCTGATTGCCCTATCATAGAAGTTTAATAATGCATTTTACTCGTCATTTCATGCGCTTTAAGGTGCCGCATAGCGCAATACGCTATCTGGAATAGGAGCGACATAAATTGAACAAATGTGATAGAATTACGCACAATTCTTATATTAACCATAATATAGAATGATCTAATCGTGTCTTTGATTGCCCTAGCATAGAAGTTTAGTAGTGCATTTTACTCGACATTTCATGCGCTTTAAGATTCCGCATCGCCCAATACGCTATCTGAAATAGGAGCGACTTAAATTGAATAAATGTGATAGAATTACGCAGAATTCTTATATTAACCATAATTTAAAATGACCTTGTCGGGTCTGTGACTGCCCTATCCGAGAAGTTTAGTAGTGCATTTTACTCGTAATTTCATGCGCTTTAAGATGCCGCCTCGCCCAATACGCTATCTGAAATAGGAGCTACGTAAATTGAATAAATGTGATAGAGTTACGCAGAATTCTTATATAAACCATAATATAAAATGATCTAATCGGGTCTCTGATTGCCCTATCAAAGAAGTTTAGTACTGCATTTTGCTCGACATTCCATGCGCTTTAAGATGCCGCCTCGCCCAATACACTATCTGAAATAGGAGCGACGTAAATTGAACGAATGTGATAGAATTACGCAGAATTCTTACATTAACCATAATTTAAAATGACCTAATCGGATCTCTGATTGCCCTATCCGAGAAGTTTAGTAGTGCATTTTACTCGACATTTCATGCGCTTTAAGATTCCGCCTCGCCCTATACGCTATCTGAAATAGGAGCGACGTAAATTGAATAAATGTGATAGAATTACGCAGAATTCTTATATTAACCATAATTTTAAAATGACCTTGTCGGGTCTGTGATTGCCCTATCCGAGAAGTTTGGTAGTGCATTTTACACGTAATTTCATGCGCTTTAAGATGCCGCTTAGTCCAATACGCTATCTGAAATAGGAGCGACGTAAATTGAACAAATGTGATAGAATTACGCTGAATTCTTATATTAACCATAATACAAAATCTTGTAATAGGGTCTCTGATTACCCTATCATAGAAGTTTAGTTGTGCATTTTAATCGGCGTTTCATGCCCGTTAAGATTCTGCTTGGCCCAATACGCTATCTGAAATAGGAGCGACGTAAATTGAACAAATGTGATAGAATCTCGCTCAATTCTTATATTAACCATAATATAAGATGACCTAATCGGGCCTCTGATAGCCCTATCCTAGAAGCTTAGTAGTGCATTTTACTTGACATTTCATGCGCTTTAAGATGCGTCTTACCCCAATATGCAATCTGAAATAGGAGCATCGTAAATTGAACAAATGTGATAGAATTACGTAGAATTCTTATATTAACCGTAATATAATACGATCAATTCGGGTCTCTGATTGCCCAATCACAGAAGTTTAATAATGCATTTTACTCGTCATTTCATGCGCATTAAGGTGCCGCCTAGCCCAATACGATATCTGAAATAGGAGCGACGTAAATTGAATACAAATGTGATAGAGTTTTGCTGAATTCTTAAATTAACCATAATATAAAATGATCTAATCGGGTCTCGGTTTGCCCTACCCTAGACGTTTAATAGTGCATTTTACTCGGCATTTCATGCGCTTTGAGATGCCGCTTAGCCCAATACGCTATCTGAAATAGGAGCGACGTAAATTGAACAAATGTGATAGAATTTCCCTGAATTCTTATATTAACCTTAATGTAAAATCATCTAATCGAGTCTCTGTTCGCCCTACCCTAGAAGTTTAATAGTGCATGTCATTCGTCATCTCATGCGCTTTGAGATGCCGCTTAGCCCAATACGCTAACTGTAATAGGAGCGACGTAAATTGAAGAAATGTGATAGAATTTCACTGAATTCTTAAATTAACCATAATGTAAAATGATCTAATCGGGTCTCTGTTTACCCTACCGTAGAAGTTTAATAGTGCATTTTATTTGACATTTCATGCGCTTTAAGGTGCCGCTTTGCCCAATCCGCTATCTGAAATAGGGGCGACGTAAATTGAACAAATGTGATAGAATTACGCAGAATACTTATATTAACCGTAATATAATACGATCAATTCGGGTCTCTGATTGCCCAATCACAGAAGTTTAATAATGCATTTTACTCGTCATTTCATGCGCATTAAGGTGCCGCCTAGCCCGATACGATATCTGAAATAGGAGCGACGTAAATTGAACAAATGTGATAGAGTTTTGCTGAATTCTTAAATTAACCATAATATAAAATGATCTAATCGGGTCTCGGTTTTGCCCTACCCTAGACGTTTAATAGTGCATTTTACTCGGCATTTCATGCGCTTTGAGATGCCGCTTAGCCCAATACGCTATCTGAAATAGGAGCGACGTAAATTGAACAAATGTGATAGAATTTCCCTGAATTCTTATATTAACCTTAATGTAAAATCATCTAATCGAGTCTCTGTTCGCCCTACCCTAGAAGTTTAATAGTGCATGTCATTCGTCATCTCATGCGCTTTGAGATGCCGCTTAGCCCAATACGCTAACTGTAATAGGAGCGACGTAAATTGAAGAAATGTGATAGAATTTCACTGAATTCTTAAATTAACCATAATGTAAAATGATCTAATCGGGTCTCTGTTTACCCTACCGTAGAAGTTTAATAGTGCATTTTATTTGACGTTTCATGCGCTTTAAGGTGCCGCTTTGCCCAATCCGCTATCTGAAATAGGGGCGACGTAAATTGAACAAATGTGATACAATTACGCAGAATTCTTATATTAACAATAATATAATACGATCTATTCGGGTCTCTGATTGTCCTATCATAGAAGTTTAATAGTGCATGTTACTCGTCATTTCATGCGCTTTAAGGTGCCGCTTGGCCCAATACGCTATCTGAAATAGGAGCGACGTAAATTGAACAAATGTGATAGAATTTCGCTGAATTCTTAAATTAACCATAATACAAGATGATCTAATCGGCTCTCTGATTGCCCTATCGGAGAAGTTTGGTAGTGCATTTTACTCGACATTTCATGCGCTTTAAGATGCCGCCTAGTCCAATACGCTATCTGAAATTGGAGCTACGTAAATTGAGCAAACGTGATAGAATTACGCAGAATTCTTATATTAAGCATAATATAATACGATCTATTCGGGTATCTGATTGCCGTATCATAGAAGTTTAATAGTGCATTTTACTCGCCATTTCATGCGCTTTAAGGTGCCGCCTAGCCCATTACACTATCTGAAATAGGAGCGACGTAAATTGAACAAACGTGATAGAATTACGCAGAATTCTTAAATTAACCATAATATAATACGATCTATTCGGGTCTCTGATTGCCCTATCATAGAAGTTAAACAGTGCATTTTACTCGTCATTTCATGCGCTTTAAGGTGCCGCATAGCGCAATACGCTATCTGGAATAGGAGCGACATAAATTGAACAAACGTGATAGAATTACGCACAATTCTTATATTAACCATAATATAGAATGATCTAATCGTGTCTTTGATTGCCCTAGCATAGAAGGTTAGTAGTGCATTTTACTCGTCATTCTACGCGCTTTAAGGTGCCGCCTAGCCCAATAAGCTATCTGAAATAGGAGCGTCATAAATTGAACAAACGTGATAGAATTACGCAGAATTCTTATATTAACCATAATTTAAAATGACCTTGTCGGGTCTGTGACTGCCCTATCCGAGAAGTTTAGTAGTGCATTTTACTCGTAATTTCATGCGCTTTAAGATGCCGCCTCGCCCAATACGCTATCTGAAATAAGAGCTGCGTAAATTGAATAAATGTGATAGAGTTACGCAGAATTCTTATATAAACCATAATATAAAATGATCTAATCGGGTCTCTGATTGCCCTATCAAAGAAGTTTAGTACTGCATTTTACTCGACATTCCATGCGCTTTAAGATGCCGCCTCGCCCAATACGCTATCTGAAATAGGAGCGACGTAAATTGAACGAATGTGATAAAATTACGCAGAATTCTGACATTAACCATAATTTAAAATGACCTAATCGGATCTCTGATTGCCCTATCCGAGAAGTTTTGTAGTGCATTTTACTCGACATTTCATGCGCTTTAAGATTCCGCCTCGCCCAATACGCTATCTGAAATAGGAGCGACGTAAATTGAATAAATGTGATAGAATTACGCAGAATTCTTATATTAACCATAATTTAAAATGACCTTGTCGGGTCTGTGATTGCCCTATCCGAGAAGTTTGGTAGTGCATTTTACTCGTAATTTCATGGGCTTTAAGATGCCGTCTCGCCCAATACGCTATCTGAAATAGGAGCGACGTAAATTGAACAAATGTGATAAAATTACGTTGAATTCTTATATTAACAATAATACAAAATGATCTAATCGGGTCTCTGACTGCACTGTCACAGAAGTTTACTAGTGCGTTTTACTCGACATTTCATGCACTTTAAGATGCCACCTAGCCCAATACGGTATCTGAAATAGGGGCGACGTAAATTGAACGAATGTGATAGAATTACGCAGAATTCTTATATTAATCATAATATAATACGCTCCATCCGGGTCTCTGATTGCCCTATCATAGAAGTTTAATAATGCATTTTACTCGTCATTTCATGCGATTTAAGGTGCCGCATAGCGCAATACGCTATCTGGAATAGGAGCGACATAAATTGAACAAATGTGATAGAATTACGCACAATTCTTATATTAACCATAATATAGAATGATCTAATCGTGTCTTTGATTGCCCTAGCATAGAAGTTTAGTAGTGCATTTTACTCGACATTTCATGCGCTTTAAGATTCCGCCTCGCCCAATACGCTATCTGAAATAGGAGCGACTTAAATTGAATAAATGTGATAGAATTACGCAGAATTCTTATATTAACCATAATTTAAAATGACCTTGTCGGGTCTGTGACTGCCCTATCCGAGAAGTTTAGTAGTGCATTTTACTCGTAATTTCATGCGCTTTAAGATGCCGCCTCGCCCAATACGCTATCTGAAATAGGAGCTACGTAAATTGAATAAATGTGATAGAGTTACGCAGAATTCTTATATAAACCATAATATAAAATGATCTAATCGGGTCTCTGATTGCCCTATCAAAGAAGTTTAGTACTGCATTTTGCTCGACATTCCATGCGCTTTAAGATGCCGCCTCGCCCAATACACTATCTGAAATAGGAGCGACGTAAATTGAACGAATGTGATAGAATTACGCAGAATTCTTACATTAACCATAATTTAAAATGACCTAATCGGATCTCTGATTGCCCTATCCGAGAAGTTTAGTAGTGCATTTTACTCGACATTTCATGCGCTTTAAGATTCCGCCTCGCCCAATACGCTATCTGAAATAGGAGCGACGTAAATTGAATAAATGTGATAGAATTACGCAGAATTCTTATATTAACCATAATTTAAAATGACCTTGTCGGGTCTGTGATTGCCCTATCCGAGAAGTTTGGTAGTGCATTTTACACGTAATTTCATGCGCTTTAAGATGCCGCTTAGTCCAATACGCTATCTGAAATAGGAGCGACGTAAATTGAACAAATGTGATAGAATTACGCTGAATTCTTATATTAACCATAATACAAAATCTTGTAATAGGGTCTCTGATTACCCTATCATAGAAGTTTAGTTGTGCATTTTAATCGGCGTTTCATGCCCTTTAAGATTCTGCTTGGCCCAATACGCTATCTGAAATAGGAGCGACGTAAATTGAACAAATGTGATAGAATCTCGCTGAATTCTTATATTAACCATAATATAAGATGACCTAATCGGGCCTCTGATAGCCCTATCCTAGAAGCTTAGTAGTGCATTTTACTTGACATTTCATGCGCTTTAAGATGCGTCTTAGCCCAATATGCAATCTGAAATAGGAGCATCGTAAATTGAACAAATGTGATAGAATTACGTAGAATTCTTATATTAACCGTAATATAATACGATCAATTCGGGTCTCTGATTGCCCAATCACAGAAGTTTAATAATGCATTTTACTCGTCATTTCATGCGCATTAAGGTGCCGCCTAGCCCGATACGATATCTGAAATAGGAGCGACGTAAATTGAACAAATGTGATAGAGTTTTGCTGAATTCTTATATTAACCATAATATAAAATGATCTAATCGGGTCTCGGTTTGCCCTACCCTAGACGTTTAATAGTGCATTTTACTCGGCATTTCATGCGCTTTGAGATGCCGCTTAGCCCAATACGCTATCTGAAATAGGAGCGACGTAAATTGAACAAATGTGATAGAATTTCCCTGAATTCTTATATTAACCTTAATGTAAAATCATCTAATCGAGTCTCTGTTCGCCCTACCCTAGAAGTTTAATAGTGCATGTCCTTCGTCATCTCATGCGCTTTGAGATGCCGCTTAGCCCAATACGCTAACTGTAATAGGAGCGACGTAAATTGAAGAAATGTGATAGAATTTCACTGAATTCTTAAATTAACCATAATGTAAAATGATCTAATCGGGTCTCTGTTTACCCTACCGTAGAAGTTTAATAGTGCATTTTATTTGACATTTCATGCGCTTTAAGGTGCCGCTTTGCCCAATCCGCTATCTGAAATAGGGGCGACGTAAATTGAACAAATGTGATAGAATTACGCAGAATTCTTAGATTATCCATAATATAATACGATCAATTCGGGTCTCTGATTGCCCCATCACAGAAGTCTAATAGTGCATTTTACTCGTCATTTCATGCGCTTTAAGGTGCCGCTTGGACCGATCCGCTATCTGAAATAGGAGCGACGTAAATTGAACACATGTGATACAATTACGCAGAATTCTTATATTAACAATAATATAATACGATCTATTCGGGTCTCTGATTGTCCTATCATAGAAGTTTAATAGTGCATGTTACTCGTCATTTCATGCGCTTTAAGGTGCCGCTTGGCCCAATACGCTATCTGAAATAGGAGCGACGTAAATTGAACAAATGTGATAGAATTTCGCTGAATTCTTAAATTAACCATAATACTAGATGATCTATTCGGCTCTCTGATTGCCCTATCGGAGAAGTTTAGTAGTGCATTTTACTCGACATTTCATGCGCTTTAAGATGCCGCCTAGTCCAATACGCTATCTGAAATTGGAGCTACGTAAATTGAACAAACGTGATAGAATTACGCAGAATTCTTATATTAAGCATAATATAATACGATCTATTCGGGTATCTGATTGCCGTATCATAGAAGTTGAATAGTGCATTTTACTCGCCATTTCATGCGCTTTAAGGTGCCGCCTAGCCCATTACACTATCTGAAATAGGAGCGACGTAAATTGAACAAACGTGATAGAATTACGCAGAATTCTTAAATTAACCATAATATAATACGATCTATTCGGGTCTCTGATTGCCATATCATAGAAGTTAAACAGTGCATTTTACTCGTCATTTCATGCGCTTTAAGGTGCCGCATAGCGCAATACGCTATCTGGAATAGGAGCGACATAAATTGAACAAACGTGATAGAATTACGCACAATTCTTATATTAACCATAATATAGAATGATCTAATCGTGTCTTTGATTGCCCTAGCATAGAAGGTTAGTAGTGCATTTTACTCGTCATTCTACGCGCTTTAAGGTGCCGCCTAGCCCAATACGCTATCTGAAATAGGAGCGTCATAAATTGAACAAACGTGATAGAATTACGCAGAATTCTTATATTAACCATAATTTAAAATGACCTTGTCGGGTCTGTGACTGCCCTATCCGAGAAGTTTAGTAGTGCATTTTACTCGTAATTTCATGCGCTTTAAGATGCCGCCTCGCCCAATACGCTATCTGAAATAGGAGCTGCGTAAATTGAATAAATGTGATAGAGTTACGCAGAATTCTTATATAAACCATAATATAAAATGATCTAATCGGGTCTCTGATTGCCCTATCAAAGAAGTTTAGTACTGCATTTTACTCGACATTCCATGCGCTTTAAGATGCCGCCTCGCCCAATACGCTATCTGAAATAGGAGCGACGTAAATTGAACGAATGTGATAAAATTACGCAGAATTCTGACATTAACCATAATTTAAAATGACCTAATCGGATCTCTGATTGCCCTATCCGAGAAGTTTTGTAGTGCATTTTACTCGACATTTCATGCGCTTTAAGATTCCGCCTCGCCCAATACGCTATCTGAAATAGGAGCGACGTAAATTGAATAAATGTGATAGAATTACGCAGAATTCTTATATTAACCATAATTTAAAATGACCTTGTCGGGTCTGTGATTGCCCTATCCGAGAAGTTTGGTAGTGCATTTTACTCGTAATTTCATGGGCTTTAAGATGCCGTCTCGCCCAATACGCTATCTGAAATAGGAGCGACGTAAATTGAACAAATGTGATAAAATTACGTTGAATTCTTATATTAACAATAATACAAAATGATCTAATCGGGTCTCTGACTGCACTGTCACAGAAGTTTACTAGTGCGTTTTACTGGACATTTCATGCACTTTAAGATGCCACCTAGCCCAATACGGTATCTGAAATAGGGGCGACGTAAATTGAACGAATGTGATAGAATTACGCAGAATTCTTATATTAATCATAATATAATACGCTCCATCCGGGTCTCTGATTGCCCTATCATAGAAGTTTAATAATGCATTTTACTCGTCATTTCATGCGATTTAAGGTGCCGCATAGCGCAATACGCTATCTGGAATAGGAGCGACATAAATTGAACAAATGTGATAGAATTACGCACAATTCTTATATTAACCATAATATAGAATGATCTAATCGTGTCTTTGATTGCCCTAGCATAGAAGTTTAGTAGTGCATTTTACTCGACATTTCATGCGCTTTAAGATTCCGCCTCGCCCAATACGCTATCTGAAATAGGAGCGACTTAAATTGAATAAATGTGATAGAATTACGCAGAATTCTTATATTAACCATAATTTAAAATGACCTTGTCGGGTCTGTGACTGCCCTATCCGAGAAGTTTAGTAGTGCATTTTACTCGTAATTTCATGCGCTTTAAGATGCCGCCTCGCCCAATACGCTATCTGAAATAGGAGCTACGTAAATTGAATAAATGTGATAGAGTTACGCAGAATTCTTATATAAACCATAATATAAAATGATCTAATCGGGTCTCTGATTGCCCTATCAAAGAAGTTTAGTACTGCATTTTGCTCGACATTCCATGCGCTTTAAGATGCCGCCTCGCCCAATACACTATCTGAAATAGGAGCGACGTAAATTGAACGAATGTGATAGAATTACGCAGAATTCTTACATTAACCATAATTTAAAATGACCTAATCGGATCTCTGATTGCCCTATCCGAGAAGTTTAGTAGTGCATTTTACTCGACATTTCAGGCGCTTTAAGATTCCGCCTCGCCCAATACGCTATCTGAAATAGGAGCGACGTAAATTGAATAAATGTGATAGAATTACGCAGAATTCTTATATTAACCATAATTTAAAATGACCTTGTCGGGTCTGTGATTGCCCTATCCGAGAAGTTTGGTAGTGCATTTTACACGTAATTTCATGCGCTTTAAGATGCCGCTTAGTCCAATACGCTATCTGAAATAGGAGCGACGTAAATTGAACAAATGTGATAGAATTACGCTGAATTCTTATATTAACCATAATACAAAATCTTGTAATAGGGTCTCTGATTACCCTATCATAGAAGTTTAGTTGTGCATTTTAATCGGCGTTTCATGCCCGTTAAGATTCTGCTTGGCCCAATACGCTATCTGAAATAGGAGCGACGTAAATTGAACAAATGTGATAGAATCTCGCTCAATTCTTATATTAACCATAATATAAGATGACCTAATCGGGCCTCTGATAGCCCTATCCTAGAAGCTTAGTAGTGCATTTTACTTGACATTTCATGCGCTTTAAGATGCGTCTTAGCCCAATATGCAATCTGAAATAGGAGCATCGTAAATTGAACAAATGTGATAGAATTACGTAGAATTCTTATATTAACCGTAATATAATACGATCAATTCGGGTCTCTGATTGCCCAATCACAGAAGTTTAATAATGCATTTTACTCGTCATTTCATGCGCATTAAGGTGCCGCCTAGCCCGATACGATATCTGAAATAGGAGCGACGTAAATTGAACAAATGTGATAGAGTTTTGCTGAATTCTTATATTAACCATAATATAAAATGATCTAATCGGGTCTCGGTTTGCCCTACCCTAGACGTTTAATAGTGCATTTTACTCGGCATTTCATGCGCTTTGAGATGCCGCTTAGCCCAATACGCTATCTGAAATAGGAGCGACGTAAATTGAACAAATGTGATAGAATTTCCCTGAATTCTTATATTAACCTTAATGTAAAATCATCTAATCGAGTCTCTGTTCGCCCTACCCTAGAAGTTTAATAGTGCATGTCATTCGTCATCTCATGCGCTTTGAGATGCCGGTTAGCCCAATACGCTAACTGTAATAGGAGCGACGTAAATTGAAGAAATGTGATAGAATTTCACTGAATTCTTAAATTAACCATAATGTAAAATGATCTAATCGGGTCTCTGTTTACCCTACCGTAGAAGTTTAATAGTGCATTTTATTTGACATTTCATGCGCTTTAAGGTGCCGCTTTGCCCAATCCGCTATCTGAAATAGGGGCGACGTAAATTGAACAAATGTGATAGAATTACGCAGAATTCTTAGATTATCCATAATATAATACGATCAATTCGGGTCTCTGATTGCCCCATCACAGAAGTCTAATAGTGCATTTTACTCGTCATTTCATGCGCTTTAAGGTGCCGCTTGGACCGATCCGCTATCTGAAATAGGAGCGACGTAAATTGAACACATGTGATACAATTACGCAGAATTCTTATATTAACAATAATATAATACGATCTATTCGGGTCTCTGATTGTCCTATCATAGAAGTTTAATAGTGCATGTTACTCGTCATTTCATGCGCTTTAAGGTGCCGCTTGGCCCAATACGCTATCTGAAATAGGAGCGACGTAAATTGAACAAATGTGATAGAATTTCGCTGAATTCTTAAATTAACCATAATACAAGATGATCTAATCGGCTCTCTGATTGCCCTATCGGAGAAGTTTGGTAGTGCATTTTACTCGACATTTCATGCGCTTTAAGATGCCGCCTAGTCCAATACGCTATCTGAAATTGGAGCTACGTAAATTGAACAAACGTGATAGAATTACGCAGAATTCTTATATTAAGCATAATATAATACGATCTATTCGGGTATCTGATTGCCGTATCATAGAAGTTTAATAGTGCATTTTACTCGCCATTTCATGCGCTTTAAGGTGCCGCCTAGCCCATTACACTATCTGAAATAGGAGCGACGTAAATTGAACAAACGTGATAGAATTACGCAGAATTCTTAAATTAACCATAATATAATACGATCTATTCGGGTCTCTGATTGCCCTATCATAGAAGTTAAACAGTGCATTTTACTCGTCATTTCATGCGCTTTAAGGTGCCGCATAGCGCAATACGCTATCTGGAATAGGAGCGACATAAATTGAACAAACGTGATAGAATTACGCACAATTCTTATATTAACCATAATATAGAATGATCTAATCGTGTCTTTGATTGCCCTAGCATAGAAGGTTAGTAGTGCATTTTACTCGTCATTCTACGCGCTTTAAGGTGCCGCCTAGCCCAATACGCTATCTGAAATAGGAGCGTCATAAATTGAACAAACGTGATAGAATTACGCAGAATTCTTATATTAACCATAATTTAAAATGACCTTGTCGGGTCTGTGACTGCCCTATCCGAGAAGTTTAGTAGTGCATTTTACTCGTAATTTCATGCGCTTTAAGATGCCGCCTCGCCCAATACGCTATCTGAAATAGGAGCTGCGTAAATTGAATAAATGTGATAGAGTTACGCAGAATTCTTATATAAACCATAATATAAAATGATCTAATCGGGTCTCTGATTGCCCTATCAAAGAAGTTTAGTACTGCATTTTACTCGACATTCCATGCGCTTTAAGATGCCGCCTCGCCCAATACGCTATCTGAAATAGGAGCGACGTAAATTGAACGAATGTGATAAAATTACGCAGAATTCTGACATTAACCATAATTTAAAATGACCTAATCGGATCTCTGATTGCCCTATCCGAGAAGTTTTGTAGTGCATTTTACTCGACATTTCATGCGCTTTAAGATGCCGCCTCGCCCAATACGCTATCTGAAATAGGAGCGACGTAAATTGAATAAATGTGATAGAATTACGCAGAATTCTTATATTAACCATAATTTAAAATGACCTTGTCGGGTCTGTGATTGCCTTATCCGAGAAGTTTGGTAGTGCATTTTACTCGTAATTTCATGGGCTTTAAGATGCCGTCTCGCCCAATACGCTATCTGAAATAGGAGCGACGTAAATTGAACAAATGTGATAAAATTACGTTGAATTCTTATATTAACAATAATACAAAATGATCTAATCGGGTCTCTGACTGCACTGTCACAGAAGTTTACTAGTGCGTTTTACTCGACATTTCATGCACTTTAAGATGCCACCTAGCCCAATACGGTATCTGAAATAGGGGCGACGTAAATTGAACGAATGTGATAGAATTACGCAGAATTCTTATATTAATCATAATATAATACGCTCCATCCGGGTCTCTGATTGCCCTATCATAGAAGTTTAATAATGCATTTTACTCGTCATTTCATGCGCTTTAAGGTGCCGCATAGCGCAATACGCTATCTGGAATAGGAGCGACATAAATTGAACAAATGTGATAGAATTACGCACAATTCTTATATTAACCATAATATAGAATGATCTAATCGTGTCTTTGATTGCCCTAGCATAGAAGTTTAGTAGTGCATTTTACTCGACATTTCATGCGCTTTTAAATTCCGCCTCGCCCAATACGCTATCTGAAATAGGAGCGACTTAAATTGAATAAATGTGATAGAATTACGCAGAATTCTTATATTAACCATAATTTAAAATGACCTTGTCGGGTCTGTGACTGCCCTATCCGAGAAGTTTAGTAGTGCATTTTACTCGTAATTTCATGCGCTTTAAGATGCCGCCTCGCCCAATACGCTATCTGAAATAGGAGCTACGTAAATTGAATAAATGTGATAGAGTTACGCAGAATTCTTATATAAACCATAATATAAAATGATCTAATCGGGTCTCTGATTGCCCTATCAAAGAAGTTTAGTACTGCATTTTGCTCGACATTCCATGCGCTTTAAGATGCCGCCTCGCCCAATACACTATCTGAAATAGGAGCGACGTAAATTGAACGAATGTGATAGAATTACGCAGAATTCTTACATTAACCATAATTTAAAATGACCTAATCGGATCTCTGATTGCCCTATGCGAGAAGTTTAGTAGTGCATTTTACTCGAAATTTCATGCGCTTTAAGATTCCGCCTCGCCCAATGCGCTATCTGAAATAGGAGCGACGTAAATTGAATAAATGTGATAGAATTACGCAGAATTCTTATATTAACCATAATTTAAAATGACCTTGTCGGGTCTGTGATTGCCCTATCCGAGAAGTTTGGTAGTGCATTTTACACGTAATTTCATGCGCTTTAAGATGCCGCTTAGTCCAATGCGCTATCTGAAATAGGAGCGGCGTAAATTGAACAAATGTGATAAAATTACGCTGAATTCTTATATTAAACATAATATAAAATGGTCTAATCGGGTCTCTGATTGCCCTATCATAGAAGGTTAGTAGAGCATTTTACTCGTCATACCACGCGCTTTAAGGTGCCGCTTAGCCCAAAATACTATCTGAAATAGGAGCGTCGTAAATTGAACAAATGTTATAGAATTCCGCAGGATTCTTATATTAACAATAATATAAGATGACCTAATCGGGTCTCTGATTGTCCTATCCGAGAAGTTTAATAGTGCATTTTACTCGACATTTCATGCGCTTTAAGATGCCGCCTAGCCCAATATGCTATCTGAAATAGGAGCGACGTAAATTGGGCAAATGTGATAGAATAACGCAGAATTCTTATATTAACCATAATATAGAATTATCTAATCGGGTCTCTGTTTGCCCTACCCTAGAAGTTTAATAGTGCACTTTACTCGACATTTCATGCGCTTTAAGATGCTACCTAGCCCAGTATTCTATCTGAAATAGGGGCGACGTAAATTGAACAAATGTGATAAAATTACGCTGCATTCTTATATTAACAATAATATAAAATGATCTAACCGGGTATCTGATTGGCCTATCATAGAAGTGTAATAGTGCATTTTACTCGTCATTTCATGCGCTTTAAGGTGCCGCTTAGACCAATACGCTATCTGAAACTGGAGCGTCATAAATTGAACAAATGTGATAGAATTTCGCTGAATTCTTATATTAACCATAATATAGAATGACCTAATCGCGTCTCTGATTGCCCTACCATAGAAGTTTAATAGTGCATTTTACTCGTCAGTCCATGCGCTTTAAGATGGCGCCTATCCCATTACGCTATCTGAAATAGGGGCGACGTAAATTGAACAAATGTGATAAAATTACGTTGAATTCTTATATTAACCGTAATATATAATGATCTAATCGGGTCTCTGATTACTCTATCATAGAAGTTTAATAGTGCATTTTACTCGTCATATCATGCGCTTTAAGGTGCCGCCTAGCCCAATACGCTATCTGAAATTGGAGCTACGTAAATTGAACAAGCGTGATAGAATTACGCAGAATTCTTATGTTAACCATAATATAATACGATCTTTTCGTGTCTCTGATTGCCCTATCATAGAAGTTGAATAGTGCAATTTTCTCGACATTTCATGCGCTTTAAGATGCCGCCTCGCCCGATACGCTATCTGAAATAGGAGCGACGTAAGTTGAACGAATGTGATAGTATTTCGCTGAATTCTTATATTAACCATAATATAAAATGATCTAATCGGGTCTCTGATTGCCCGACCATAGAAGGTTAGTAGTGCGTTTTACCCGTCATTCCACGCGCTTTAAGAAGCCGCTTAGCCCAATACGCTGTCTGAAGCAGGAGCGACGTAAATTGAACAAACGTGATAGAATTACGCAGAATTCTTATATTAACCATAATATAATATGATCTATTTGGGTCTCTGATTGCCCTATCATGGAAGGTTAGTAGTGCATTTTACTCGTCATTCCACGCGCTTTAAGGTGCCGCTTAGCCCAATATACTATCTGAAATAGGAGCGTCGTAAATTGAACAAATGTGATAGAATTTCGCTGAATTCTTATATTAATCATAATATAAGATGACCTAATCGGGTCTCTGATTGCCCTATCCGAGAAGTTTAGTTGTGCATTTTAATGGCCATTTCATGCGCTTTAAGGAGCCGCCTAGCCCAATACGCTATCTGAAATAGGAGCGACATAAATTGAAGATATGTGATAGAATTTTGCTGAATTCTTAAATTAACCATAATATAAAATGATCTAATCGGGTCTCTGATTGACCTGTCATAGAAGTTTGATAGTGCATTTTACTCGACATTTCATGCGCTTTAAGATGCCGCCTAGCCCAATACGCTATCTGAAATTGGAGCGTCGTACATTGAACAAATGTGATAGAATTCCGGAGAATTCTTATATTAACCATAATTTAAAATGATCTAATCGGGTCTCTGATTGCCCTATCCTAGAAGTTTAGCAGTGCATTTTACTCGACATTTCATGCGCTTTAAGATTCCGCTTAGCCCAATACGCTATCTGAAATTGGAGCTACGTAAATTGAAGAAACGTTATAGAATTACGCAGTATTCTGACATTAACCATAATATGATACGATGTATTCTGGTCTCTGATTGGCCTATCATAGAAGTTTAATACTGCATTTTACTCGACATATCATGCGCTTTAAGCTGCGGCTAATCCCAATACGCTATCTGAAAGAGGAGCTACGTAAATTGAAAAAATGTGATAGAATATCGCTGAATCCTTAAATTAACCATAGTATAAGATGACCAAATCGGGTCTCTGATTGCCCTATCCCAGAGGTTTAGTAGTGCATTTTACTCGACATTTCATGCGCTTTAAGATGCCGCCTAGTCCAATGCGCTATCTGAAATAGGGGCGACGTAAATTGAACGAGTGTGATAGAATTACGCAGAATTCTTATATTAACCATAATATAATACGATCTATTCGGTTCTCCGATAGCCCTATCATAGAAGTTTAATAGTGCATTTTACTCGTCATTTCGTGCGCTTTAAGGTGCTGCCTAGCCCAATACGCTATCTGAAATAGGAGCGAAATGAATTGAACAAATGTGATGAAATTACGTTGAATTCTTATATTAACAATATTATTAAATGATCTAATCGGGTCTCTGATTGCCCTATCATAGAAGTTTAATAGTGCATTTTACTCGACATTTTATGCGCTTTAAGATGCCACCTAGCACAATACGCTATCTGAAATAGCTGCAACGTAAATTGAGCAAATGTGATGGATTTACGCAGAATTCTTATATCAACCATAATATAATACGGTCTATTCGGGTCTCTGATTGCCCTATCGTAGAAGTTTAATAGTGCATTTTACTCGACATTTCATGCGCTTTACGGTGCTGCCTAGCCCAATACGCTATCTGAAATAGGAGCCATATAAAATGAACAAATGTGATAAAATTACGTTGAATTCTTATATTAACAATATTATAAAATGATCTAATCGGGTCTCTGATTGCCCTATCATAGAAGTTTAGTAGTGCATTTTACTCGACATTTCATGCGCTTTAAGATGCCACGTAGCACAATACACTATTTGAAATAGGGGCGACGTAAATTGAACAAATGTGATAGAATTACGCAGAATTCTTATATTAACCATAATATAATACGATCAATTCGGGTCTCTGATTGCCCTATCATAGAAGTTCAATAGTGCGTTTTAATCGTCATTTCATGCCCTTTAAGGTACCGCTTATCCCAATACGCTATCTGAGGTACGAGCGACGTAAATTGAACAAATGTGATAGAATTACACTGAATTCTTATATTAATCATAATATAAGATGATCTAATCGGGTCTCTGATTGCCCTATCGTAGAAGTTTAGTGGTGCATTTTCATCGTGATTTCATGCGCTTTACGGTGTCGCATATCCCAATACGCTATCCGAAATTGGAGCTACGTGAATTGAACAAATGTGATAGAGTTACGACGAATTCTTAAATTAACTATAATATAAGATGATCTAATCGGGTCTCTCATTGCCCTATCCTAGAAGTTTAGCAGTGCATTTTACTCGACGTTCCATGCGCTTTAAGATTCCGCTTAGCATAATACGCTATCTGAAATTGGAGCAACGGAAATTGAACAAATGTGACAGAGTTACGCAGAATTCTTATATTAACCATAATATAATACGATCTATTCGGTTCTCTGATTGCCCTATCATAGATGTTTAATAGTGTATTTTACTCGTTATTTCGTGCGCTTTAAGGTGCCGCCTAGCCCAAAACGCTATCTCAAATAGGAGCGATATAAATTGAACAAATGTGATAAAATTACGTTGAATTCTTATATTAACAATAATATAAAATGATCTAATCGGGTCTCTGTTAGCCCTACCCTAGAAGTTTAATAGTGCATTTTACTCGACAATTCATGCGCTTTAAGATGCCACCTAGCCCAATACGCTATCTGAAATAGGGGCGACGTAAATTGAACAAATGTGATGAAATTTCGCTGGATTCTTATATTAACCATAATATAAGATGACCTAATCGGGTCTATGTTAGCCCTATCCGAGAAGTTTGGTAGTGCATCTTACTCGTCATTGCATGCGCTTTAAGATGCCGCCTAGCCCATTACGCTATCTGAAATTGGAGCAACGTAAATTAAACGAACGTGATGGAATTACGCAGAATTCTTATATTAACCATAATATAATACGATCCATTCGGGTCTCTGATTGGCCTATCATAGTAGTTTAATACTGCATTTTACTCGCCATTTCATGCGCTTTAAGATGCCACCTAGCCCAATACGCTATCCGAAATAGGGGCGACGTAAATTGAACAAATGTGATAGAATTACGCAGAATTCTTATATTAACCATAATATAATGCGATCAATTCGGGTCTCTGATTGCCCTATCATAGAAGTTTAATAGTGCATTTTACTCGTCATTTCATGCGGAGTAAGGTGCCGCCTAGCCCAACACGCTATCTGAAATAGGAGCGACATGAATTGAACAAATCTGATAGAATTACGCAGAATTCTTATATTAACCATAATATAATGCGACCTATTCGGGTCTCTGATTGCCCTATCATAGAAGTTTAATAGTGCATTTTACTCGTCATTTTATGCGCTTTAAGGTGCCGCCTAGCCCAACACGCTATCTGAAATAGGAGCGACATAAATTGAACAAATCTGACAGAATCACGCAGAATTCTTATATTAACCATAATATAATACGATCTATTCGGTTCTCTGATTGGCCTATCATAGAAGTTTAATAGTGCATTTTACTCGTCATTTCATGCGCTTTAAGGTGCCACCTAGCCCAATATGCTATCTGAAATAGGAGCGATATAAATTGAACTAATGTGATAAAATTACGTTGAATTCTTATATTTAACAATATTATAAAATGATCTATACGGGTCTCTGATTGCCCTGTCATAGAAGTTTAATAGTGCATTTTACTCGCCATTTCATGCGCTTCAAGGTGCCGTTTAGCCCAATACGCTATCTGAAATAGGAGCGACGTAAATAGAACAAATGTGATAGAATTACACTGAATTCTTATATTAACAATAATATAAGACGATCTAATCGGGTTTCTGATTGCCCTATCATAGAAGGTTAGTAGTGTATTTTACTTGGCATTCCACGCGCTATAAGGCGCCTCTTAGACCAATACGCTATATGAAATAGGAGCGATGTAAATTGAACAAATGTGATAGAATTACGCTGAATACTTATATTAACCATAATTTAAAATGATCTAATCGGGTCTCTGATTGCCCTATCATAGAAGTATAATAGTGCATTTTACTCGACATTTCATGCGCTTTAATATGCCGCATCGCCCAATACGCTATCTGAAATAGGAGCGTCGTAAATTGAACAAATGTGATAAAATTACGCTGAATTCTTATATTAACAATAATATAAAATGATCTAATTGGGTCTCTGATGGCCGTATCCGAGAAGGTTAGCTGTGCATTTTATTCGCCATTTCATGTGCTTTAAGATGCCGCATAGCTCAATACGTTATCTGGTGTAGGAGCGACGTGAATTGGACAAATGTGATAGAGTTACGATGAATTCTTGAATTAGCAATACTGTAAGATGACCTAATCGGGACTCTGATTGCCCTATCCTAGAAGTTTAGTAGTGCGTTTTACTCGTCATTTCATGCGCTTTAAGTTGCCGCCACGCCCAATACGCTATCTGAAATTGCAGCGACGTGCATTGTACAAACGTGATAGAATTACGCAGAATTCTTGTATTAACCATAATATAATACGATCTATTCGGGTCTCTGATTGCCCTATCATAGAAGTTTAATACTGCGTTTTGCTCGTCATTTCATGCGCTTTAAGATGCCGCCTAGCCCAAAACATTATCTGAAATAGGAGCGACATAAAATGAACAAATGTGATAGAATTACGCAGAATCCTTATATTAACCATAATATAGAATGATCTAATCAGGTCTTTGATTGCCCTATCATCGAAGGTTAGTAGTGCATTTTACTCGTCTTTCCACGCGCTTTAAGATGCCGCTTAGCCTAATACGCTATCTGAAATAGGAGCGACGTAAATTGAACAAATGTGATAGAATTACGCAGAATTCTTATATTAAACATAACATAAGATGAGCTAATCGGGTCTCTGATTGCCCTATCCTAGAAGTTTAGTAGTGCATTTTACTCGTCATTTCGTGCGTTTTAAGGTGCCGCCTATCCGAAATACGCTATCTGAAATAGGAGCGACGTAAATTGAACAAATGTGATAAAATTACGCTGAATTCGTATATTAACAATAATATAAAATGATCTAATCGGGTCTCTGATTACCGTATCACTGAAGTTTAGTAGTGCATTTTAATCGGCATCTCATGCCCTTTAAGATTCTGCTTAGCCCAACTAGCTATCTGAAATAGGAGCGACGTAAATTGAACAAATGTGATAGAATTTCTCTGAATTCTAATATTAACCATAATATAAATTGATCTAATCGGGTCTCTCATTGCCCTACCATAGATGGTTAGTAGTGCATTTTACTCGACATTTCATGCCCATTAACATGCCGCTTAGACCAATACGCTATCTGAAATAGGAGCGACGTAAATTGAACAACTGTGATAGAATTACGCTGAATTCTTAAGTTAATCAAAATATAAAATGATCTAATCGGCTCTCCGTTTGCCCTACCCTACATGTTTGATAGTCCATTTTACTCGACATTTCATGCGCTTTAAGATGCCACCTAGCCCATTACGCTATCTGAAATAGGGGCGACGTAAATTGAACAAATGTGATTGAATTACGCAGAATTCTTATATTAACCATAATATAGAATGATCTAATCGGGTCTTTGATTGCCCTACCATAGAAGGTTAATAGTGCATTTTGCTCGACATTTCATGCGTTTTAAGTTGCCGCGCAGCCCAATACGCTATCTGAAATAGGAGCATCGTAAGTTGAACAAATGTGATAGAATTACGCAGAATTCTTATAATAACCGTAATATATTACGATCAATTCGGGTCTCTGATTGCCCAATCATAGAAGTTTAATAGTGGATGTTACTCGTCATTTCATGCGCTTTATGGTTCCACCACGCCCAATACGCAATCTGAAATAGTGGCGACGTAAATTGAACAAATGTGATAAAATTTCGCTGAATTCTTACATTAACCATAATATAAGATGTCCTAATCGGGTCTCTGATTGCCCTAACCGAGAAGTTTAGTAGTGCATTTTCTCGACATTTCATACGCTTTAAGATGCCACCTAGCCCAATACGCTATCTGAAATAGGGACGACGTAAATTGAACAAATATGATAAAATTTCGCTGAATTCTTATATTAACCATAATATAAGATGAACTAATCACGTCTCTGATTGCCCTATCCGAGGATATTAGTAGTGCATTATACTCGATATATCATGCGCTTTAAGATGCCGCCTAGTACAATGCGCTATCTGAAATTGGAGCTACGTAAATTGAACAAACGTGATAGAATTACGCAGAATTCTTATATTAACAATAATATAATACGACCTATACGGGTCTCTGATTGCCCCGTCATAGAAGTTTAATAGTGCATTTTACTCGACATTTAATGCGCTTTAAGATGCCGGCTAGCCCAATACGCTATCTGAACTTGGAGCTACTTAAATTAAACAAACGTGATAGAATTACGCAGAATTCTTATATTAACCATAATATAATACGATCTATTCGGTTCTCTGATTGCCCTATCATAGAAGCTTAATAGTGCATTTTACTCGTCATTTCATGCGCTTTAAGTTGCCGCCTAGCCCAATACGCTATCTGAAATAGGAGCGATATAAATTGAACAAATGTGATAAAATTACGCTGAATTCTTAAATTAACCATAATATAAGATGACCTAATCGGGTCTCTGTTAGCCCTAACCGAGAAGTTTGGTCGTGCATTTTACTCGACATTTCATGCGCTTTAAAATGTCGCCTAGCCCAATACGCTATCTCAAATAGGGGCGACGTAAATTGAGCAAATGTGATAGAATTACGCAGAATTCTTACATTAACCATAATTTAAAATGACCTAATCGGATCTCTGATTGCCCTATCCGAGAAGTTTAGTAGTGCATTTTACTCGACATTTCATGCGCTTTAAGATTCCGCCTCGCCCAATACGCTATCTGAAATAGGAGCGACGTAAATTGAATAAATGTGATAGAATTACGCAGAATTCTTATATTAACCATAGTTTAAAATGACCTTGTCGGGTCTGTGATTGCCCTATCCGAGAAGTTTGGTAGTGCATTTTACTCGTAATTTCATGGGCTTTAAGATGCCGCTTGGCCCAATACGCTATCTGAAATAGGAGCGACGTAAATTGAACAAATTGTGATAAAATTACGTTGAATTCTTATATTAACAATAATACAAAATGATCTAATCGGGTCTCTGACTGCACTGTCACAGAAGTTTACTGGTGCGTTTTACTCGACATTTCATGCACTTTAAGATGCCACCTAGCCCAATACGGTATCTGAAATAGGGGCGACGTAAATTGAACGAATGTGATAGAATTACGCAGAATTCTTATATTAATCATAATATAATACGCTCCATCCGGGTCTCTGATTGCCCTATCATAGAAGTTTAATAATGCATTTTACTCGTCATTTCATGCGCTTTAAGGTGCCGCATAGCGCAATACGCTATCTGGAATAGGAGCGACGTAAATTGAACGAATGTGATAGAATTACGCAGAATTCTTATATTAACCATAATATAGAATGATCTAATCGTGTCTTTGATTGCCCTAGCATAGAAGTTTAGTAGTGCATTTTACTCGACATTTCATGCGCTTTAAGATTCCGCCTCGCCCAATACGCTATCTGAAATAGGAGCGACTTAAATTGAATAAATGTGATAGAATTACGCAGAATTCTTATATTAACCATAATTTGAAATGACCTTGTCGGGTCTGTGATTGCCCTATCCGAGAAGTTTGGTAGTGCATTTTACACGTAATTTCATGCGCTTTAAGATGCCGCTTAGTCCAATACGCTATCTGAAATAGGAGCGACGTAAATTGAACAAATGTGATAGAATTACGCTGAATTCTTATATTAACCATAATACAAAATCTTGTAATAGGGTCTCTGATTACCCTATCATAGAAGTTTAGTTGTGCATTTTAATCGGCGTTTCATGCCCTTTAAGATTCTGCTTGGCCCAATACGCTATCTGAAATAGGAGCGACGTAAATTGAACAAATGTGATAGAATCTCGCTGAATTCTTATATTAACCATAATATAAGATGACCTAATCGGGCCTCTGATGGCCCTATCCTAGAAGCTTAGTAGTGCATTTTACTTGATATTTCATGCGCTTTAAGATGCGTCTTAGCCCAATATGGACTCTGAAATAGGAGCATCGTAAATTGAACAAATGTGATAGAATTACGTAGAATTCTTATATTAGCCATACTTTAAAATGATCTAAACGGGTCTCTGATTGCCCTATGATAGAAGCTTCGTAGTGCATTTTACACGCCATTTCATGCGCTTTAAGGTGCCGCTCAGCCCAATACGCTATCTGAAATAGGAGCGACGTAAATTGAACAAATGTGATAGAATTACGACGAATTCTTATATTAACCGTAATTTAAAATGATCTAATCGGGTCTCTGTTTGCCTTACCCTCGAAGTTTAATAGTGCGTTTTACTCGCCATTTCATGCGCTTTGAGATGCCGCTTAGCCCAATACGCTATCTGATATAGGCGCGACCTAAATTGAACAAATGTGATAGAATTTCGCTGAATTCTTAAATTATCCGTAATATAAAATGATCTAATCGGGTCTCTGTTTGCCCTACCCTAGAAGTTTAATAGTGCATTTTACTCGCCATTTCATGCGCTTTGAGATGACGCTTAGCCCAATACGCTATGTGAAATAGGAGCGACGTAAATTGAACAAATGTGATAGAATTTCGCTGAATTCTTAAATTAACCATAATATAAAATGATCTAATCGGGTCTCTGTTTGCCTTACCCTAGAAGTTTAATGGTGCATTTCCCTCGTCATTTCATGCGCTTTGAGATGCCGCTTAGCCCAATACGCTAACTGAAACACGAGCGACGTAAATTGAACAAATGTGATAGAATTTCGCTGAATTCTTAGATTAACCAAAATATAAAATGATCTAATCGGGTCTCTGTTTGCCGTACCCAAGAAGTTTAATAGTGCAATTTACTCGCCATTTCTTGCGGTTTGAGATGTCGCTTAGCCCAATACGCTATCTGAAATAGGAGCGGCGTAAATTGAACAAATGTGATAGAATTTCGCTGAATTCTTAAATTAACCCTAATATAAAATGATCTAATCAGGTCTCTGTTTGCCTTTCCCTAGAAGTTTAATAGTGCATTTCACTCGACATTTCACACGCTTTAGGAAGCCGCCTAGCCCAGTAGGCGATCTGAAATAGGAGCGACGTAAATTGAACAAATGTGATAGAATTTCGCTGAATTCTTAGATTAACCATAATGTAAAATGATATATTCGGGTCTCTGTTCGCCCCACCCTAGAAGTTTAACAGTGCATTTCACTCGACATTTCACACGCTTTAGGATGCCGCCCAGCCCAGTAGGCGATCTGAAATAGGAGCGACGTAAATTGAACAAATGTGATAGAATTTCGCTGAATTCTTAAATTAACCATAACATAAAATGATCTAATCGGGTCTCTGTTTGCCTTTCCCTAGAAGTTTAATAGTGCATTTCACTCGTCATTTCATGCGCTTTGAGATGCCGCTTAGCCCAATACGCTATCTGAAACACGAGCGACGTAAATTGAACAAATGTGTTAGAATTTCGCTGAATTCTTATATTAACCAAAATATAAAATGATCTAATCGGGTCTCTGTTCGCCCCACCCTAGAAGTTTAATACTGCTATTCACTCGACATTCCACACGCTTTACGATGCCGCATAGCCCAGTAGGCGATCTGAAATAGGAGCGACGTCAATTGAACAAATGTGATAGAATTACGCTGAATTCTTATGTTAACCGTAATATAAAATGATCTAATCTGGTCTCTGTTTGCCTTACCCTAGAAGTTTAGTAGTGCATTTTACTCGCCATTTCATGCGCTTTGAGATGCCGCTTAGCCCAATACGCTATCTGAAATGGGTCCGACGTAAATTGAACAAATATGATAGAATTACGCTGCATTCTTATATTAACCGTAATATAAAATGATCTCATCGTGTCTCTGTTTGCCTTACCCTAGAAGTTCGATAGTGCATTTTACTCGCCATTTCATGTGCTTTGAGATGCCTGTTAGCCCAATACGCTATCTGAAATAGGAGCAACGTAAATTGAACAAATGTGATAGAATTTCGCTGAATTCTTAAATTAACCATAATATAAAATGATCTAATCGGGTCTCTGTTTGCCCTATCCTAGAAGTTTAATAGTGCATTTTACTCGACATTTCATGCGCTTTAAGATGCCAAGTAGCCCAATACGCTATCTGAAATTGGAGCGACGTAAATGGAACAAATGTGGTAGAATTACGGAGCATCCTTATATTAATCATAATATAAGATGACCTTATCGGGTCTCTGATTGCCCTATCCGAGATGCTTATTAGTGCACTTTACTCAACATTTCATGCGCTTTAAGATGCCGCCTATCTCAATACGATATCTGGTGTAGGAGTGACGTGAATTCGACAAATGTGATAGAGTTACGATGAATTCTTAAATTAACAACAATAGAAGATGATCTAATCGGGATTCTAATTGCCCTATCCTAGAAGTTTAGTAGCGCATTTTACTCGTCATTCCATGCGCCTAAAGGTGCCGTTTTGCCCAATACGCTATCTGAAATAGGAGCGACGTAAATTGAACAAATGTGATAGAATTTCGCTGGATTCTTATATTAACCATAATATAATATGATCTATTCGAGTCTCTGATTGCCCTATCATGGAAGTTTAGTAGTGTATTTTACTCGCCATTTCATGCGCTGTAAGATGTCGCCCACCCCAATACGCTGTCTGAAATAGGAGCGACGTAAATTGAAGAAATGTGATAGGATTACGCTGAATTCTTATATTAATCGTAATATAAGATGACATAATCGGGTCACTGATAGCCCTATCCTAGAAGTTTCGTGGTGCATTTTACTCGACATTTCATGCGCTTTAAGATGCCGTTTAGCCCAATACGCTATCTGAAATAGGAGCGACGTAAATGGAACAAATGTAATAGAATCACGCAGAATTCATATATTAACCATAATATAGAATGATCTAATCGGGTATCTGATTGCCCCATCATAGAAGTTTAATAGGGCATTTTACTCGACATTTCATGCGCTTTAAGATGCCACCTAGCTCAATACGCTACCTGAAGTAGGAGCGACGTAAATTGAACAAATGTGACAGAATTATGCAGAATCCTTATATTAACAATAATATAAAATGATCTGATCGGGTCTCTGATTGCCCTATCATAGAAGTTTAATAGTGCATTTTACTCGACATTGCACGCGCTTTAAGACGCCACCTAGCCCAATACGCTATCTGAAAGAGGAGCGACGTAAATTGAACAAATGTGATAGAATTTCGCTGAATTCTTAAATTAACCATAATATAAAATGATCTAATCGGGTCACTGTTTGCCCTACCCTAGAAGTTTAATAGTGCATTTTACTCGCCATTTCATGTGCTTTGAGATGCCCCTTAGCCCAATACGCTATCTGAAATAGGAGCGACGTAAATTGAACAAATGTGATAGAATTTCGCTGAATTCTCGTATTAACCAAAATATAAAATGATCTAGTCGGGTCTCTGATTGCCCTATCATAGAAGTTTAATAGTGCACTTTACTCGCCATTCCACGCGCTTTAAGATGCTGCCCAGCCCAGCACGCTATCTGAAATAGGAGCGACGTAAGTTGAACAAATGTGACAGAATTATGCTGAATTCTTATATTAACCGTAATATAGAATGATCTAATCGGGTCTCTGTTTGACTTACCCTAGAAGTTTAATAGTGCATTTTACTCGCCATTTCATGCGCTTTGAGATGCCGCTTAGCCCAATACGCTTTCTGAAATATGAGCGACGTAAATTGAACAAATGTGATAGAATTTCGCTAAATTCTTATATTAACCTTAATGTAAAATGATCTAATCGGGTCTCTGTTTGCCCTACCGTAGAAGTTTGATAGTGCATTTTACTCGTCATTTCATGCGCTTTGAGATGCCGCTCAGCCCAATACGCTATCTGAAATAGGAGCGACGTAAATGTAACAAATGTGATAGAAGTACGCTGAATTATTATATTAACCGTAATATAAAATGATGTAATCGGGGCTCTGTTTGCCTTACCCTAGAAGTTTAATTGAGCATTTTACACACCATGTCATGCGCTTTGTGATGCCGCTCAGCCCAGTACGCTATCTGAAATAGGAGCGACGTAAATTGAACAAATGTGATAGAATTTCGCTGAATTCTTATATTAACCAAAATATGAAATGATCTAATCGGGTCTCTGTTTGCCCTACCGTAGAAGTTTGATAGTGCATTTTACTCGTCATTTCATGCGCTTTGAGATGCCGCCTAGCCCAGTACGCTATCTGAAATAGGAGCGACGTAAGTTGAACAAATGTGATAAAATTACGCTGAATTCTTATATTAACAATAATATAAAATGATCTAATCTGGTCTCTGATTGCCCTATCATAGAAGTTTAATAGTGCATTTTACTCGTCATGTCATGCGCTTTATGGTGCCGCCTAGCCCAATACGCTATGTGAAATAGGAGCGACGTAAATTGAACAAATGTGATAGAATTACGCTGGATTCTTATATTAACCATTATATAAGATGACCTAATCGGATCTCTAATTGCCATATCCTAGAAGCTTAGTAGTGCATTTTACTTGACATTTCATGCGCTTTAAGATGCCGCTCAGCCCATTACGCTATCTGAAGTAGGAGCTACGTAACTTGAGTAAATGTGGTACAATTACGCTGCATTCTTATATTAACCATAATATAAAATGATCTAATCAGGTCTCTGATTGCCCTATCATAGAAGTTTAATAGTGCATTTTACTCGTCATGTCATGCGCTTTATGGTGCCGCCTAGCCGAATACGCTATCTGAAATAGGAGCGACGTAAATTGAACAAATGTGATAGAATTTCGCTGAATTCTTATATTAACCATAATATAAAATGATCTAATTGGGTCTCTGATGGCCGTATCCGAGAAGGTTAGTAGTGCATTTTATTCGCCATTTCATGCGCTTTAAGATGCCGCCTAGCACAATGCGATATCTGGTGTAGGAGCGACGTGAATTGGACAAATGTGATAGAGTTACGATGAATTCTTAAATTAGCAATAATATAGGATGGTCTAATCGGGACTCTGATTGCCCTATCCTAGAAGTTTATTAGTGCATTTTACTCGTTATTTCATGCGCTTTAAGGTCCCGCCTAGCCCAATCCGCTATCTGAAATTGGAGCTACGTAAATTGAACAAATGTGATAGAATTACGCTAAATTCTTATATTAATCATAATATAAGATGACCTAATCGGGTCTCTGATTAGCCTACCATACAAGTTTAATAGTTCATTTTACTCGTCTTTTCGTGCGCTTAAAGTTGCCGCCTAGCCCAATACGCTATCTGAAATTGGAGCTACGTAAATTGAACAAGTGTGATAGACATTCGCTGAATTCTTAAATTAACCATAATATAAAATGATCTAATTGGGTCTCTGCTTGCCCTACCCTAGAAGTTTAATAATGCATTTTACTCGACATTTCATGCGCTTTAAGATGCCACATAGTCCAATACGCTATCTGAAATAGGGGCGACGTAAATTGAACAAATATGATAAAATTACGCTGCTTTCTTATATTAACAATAACATAAAATGATCTAATCGGGGCTCTGATCGCCCTATCATGGAAGCTTAATAGTGCATTTTAATCGTCATTTCATGCCCTTTAAGGTGCTTCCTAGCCCAACCCGCTATCTGAAGTTGGAGCGACGTAAATTGAACAAATGTGATAGAATTTCGCTGATTTCTTATATTAACCATAATAGAAAATGATGTAGTCGGGTCTCTGATTGCCCTATCAAAGAAGATCAGTAGTGCATTTTACTCCTCATTTCATGCGCTTTAAGGTGCCGTCTAGCCGAATCCGGTACCTGAAATTGGAGCTGCGTAAATTGAATAAATGTGATAGAGTTACGCAGAATTCTTATATTAACCATGATATAAAATGATCTAATCGGGTCTCTGATTGCCCTATCTTAGAAGTTTAATAGTGATTTTTACTCGTCATTTAATGCGCTTGATGGTGCCGCTTAGCCCAATACGCTATCTGAAATTGGAGCGACGTAAATTGAACAAATGTGATAGAATTTCGCTGAATTCTTATACTAACCATAATATAAAATGATCTAATCGCGTCTCTGATTGCCCTATCTTAGAAGTTTAATACTGCATTTTAATCGGCATTTCATGCGCTTTAAGATGCCGCGTAGCCCAATACGCTATCTGAAGTTGGTGCGACGTAAATTGCATAAATGTGATAGAAATTCGCTGAATTCTTATATTAACCATAATATAAGATGACCTAATCGGGTCTCTGTTAGCCCTATCCTAGAAGTTTAGTAGTGCATTTTACTCGACATTTCATGCTCTTTAAGATGCCGCGTAGCCCAATACGCTATCTGAAGTTGGTGCGACGTAAATTGAATAAATGTGATAGAAATTCGCTGAATTCTTATATTCACCATAATATAAGATGACCTAATCGGGTCCCTGTTAGCCCTATCCAAGAAGTGTGGTAGTGCATTTTACTCGACATTTCATGCGCTTTAAGATGCCGCCTAGCCCAATACGCTATCTGAAATTGGAGCTACGTAAATTGAACAAACGTGATACAATTACGCAGAATTCTTATATTAACCATAATATAAAATGATGTAATCGGACCACTCATTACCCTATCAAAGAAGTTCAGAAGTGCATATTACTCGTCATTTCATGCGCTTTAAGGTGCCGTCTAGCCCAATCCGCTATCTGAAATTGGAGCTACGTAAACTGAACAAACGTGATAGAATTACGCAGAATTCTTATATTAACCATAATATAATACGATCTATTCGGGTCTCTGATTGCCCTATCCTAGAAGTTTAGTAGTGCATTTTACTCGACATTTCATGCTCTTTAAGATGCCGCGTAGCCCAATACGCTATCTGAAGTTGGAGCGACATAAATTGAACAAATGTGATAGAATTACGCAGAATTCTTATATTAACCATAATATAAAATGATCTAATCGGGTCTCTGTTAGCCCTATCCGAGAAGTTTGGTAGTGCATTTTACTCGACATTTCATGCGCCTTAAGATGCCGCTTAGCCCAATCCGCAATCTGAAATTGGAGCTACCTAAATTGAACAAATGTGACAGAGTTACGCAGAATTCTTATATTAACCATAATATAAAATGATCTAATCGGGTCTCTAATTGCCCTATCCTAGAAGTTTAGTAGTGCATTTTACTCCACATTTCATGCGCTTTAAGATGCCGCTTAGCCCAATATGCTATCTGTAATTGGAGCTACGTAAATTGGACAAACGTGATAGAATTACGCAGAATTCTTGTATTAACCATAATATATTACGATCTATTTGGGTCTCTGATTGCCCTATCATAGAAGTTTAATAGTGCATTTTACAAGTCATTTCATGCGCTTTAAGGTGCCGCCAGGCCCAATCCGCTATCTGAAATAGGCGCGATATAAATTGAACAAATGTGATAAAATTACGGTGAATTCTTATATTAAAAACAATATAAAATGATCTAATCGGGTCTCTGATTGCCCTATCATAGAAGTTTAATAGTGCATTTTACTCAACGCTTCATGCACTTTAAGATTCCACCTAGAACAATACGCTATCTGAAATAGGGGCGACGTAAATTGAACAAATGTGATAAAATTTCGCCAAATTCTTATATTAACCATAATATAAGATGACCTAATCGGGTCTCTGTTTGCCCTACCCTAGAAGTTTAATAGTGCATTTTACTCGACGTTTCATGCGCTTTATGGTGCCGGTTAGCACAATACGCTATCTGAAGTAGGAGCGACGTAAATTGAACAAATGTGATAGAATTTCGTGGAATCGTTATATTAACCATAATATAAAATGATCTAGTCGGGTCCCTTTTTGCCCTACCCTAGAAGTTTAATAGTGCATTTTACTCGACATTTCATGCGCTTTAAGGTGCCATCTAGCCCAATACGCTCTCTGAAATAGGAGCGACATAAATTGAACAAATGTGTAAGAATTACGCAGAATTTTTAAATTAACCATAATATAATACGATCTAATCGGGTCTCTGATTGCCCTATCATAGAAGTTTAATAATGCATTTTTCTCGTCAATTCATGCGCTTTAAGATGCCGACTAGCCCAATACGCTATCTGAAATTGGAGCTACGTACATTGAACAAACGTGATAGGATTACGCAGAATTATTATATTAATCAAAACATAAGATGACCTTATCGGGTCTCTGATTGCCCTATCCTAGAAGTTTGGTAGTGCATTTTAGTCGACATTTCATGCGCTTTAAGACGCCGCTTAGCCCAATACGCTACCTGAAGTAGGAGCGACATAAATTCAACAAATGTGATAGAATTACGCAGAATTCTTATATTAACCATAATATAATACGATCTATTCGGGTCTCTGATTGCCCTATCATCGAAGTGTAATAGTGCATTCTACTCGCCATTTCATGCGCTTTGAGATGCCGCTTAGCCCAATACGCTTTCTGAAATATGAGCGACGTAAATTGAACAAATGTGATAGAATTTCGCTAAATTCTTATATTAACCTTAATGTAAAATGATCTAATCGGGTCTCTGTTTGCCATATCATAGAAGTTTAATAGTGCATTTTACACGGCATACCACGCGCTTTAAGATGCCGCCTAGCCCAGTTCGCAATCTGAAATAGGAACGACGTAAATTGAACAAATGTGATAGAATTTTGCTGAATTCTTAAATTAACCATAATATAAAATGTTCCAATCGTGTCTCTGTTTGCCCTACCCTAGAAGTTTAATAGTGCATTTTACTCGCCATTTCATGCGCTTTGAGATGCCGCTTAGCCCAATACGCTATCTGAAATAGGAGCGACGTAAATTGAACAAATGTGATAGAATTTTCCTGAAATCTTATATTAAACAAAATATAAAATGATCTAATCGGGTCTCTGATTGCCCTATCATAGAAGTTTAGAAGTGCACATTACTCGCCCTTCCACGCGCTTTAAGATGCTGCCCAGCCCAGCACGCTATCTGAAATAGGAGCGACGTAAGTTGAACAAATGTGACAGAATTATGCTGAATTCTTATATTAACCGTAATATAGAATGATCTAATCGGGTCTCTGTTTGACTTACCCTAGAAGTTTAATAGTGCATTTTACTCGCCATTTCATGCGCTTTGATATGCCGCTCAGCCCAATACGCTTTCTGAAATATGAGCGACGTAAATTGAACAAATGTGATAGAATTTCGCTAAATTCTTATATTAACCTTAATGTAAAATGATCTAATCGGGTCTCTGTTTGCCCTACCCTAGAAGTTTGATAGTGCATTTTACTCGTCATTTCATGCGCTTTGAGATGCCGCTCAGCCCAATACGCTATCTGAAATAGGAGCGACGTAAATGTAACAAATGTGATAGAAGTACGCTGAATTATTATATTAACCGTAATATAAAATGATGTAATCGGGGCTCTGTTTGCCTTACCCTAGAAGTTTAATTGAGCATTTTACACACCATGTCATGCGCTTTGTGATGCCGCTTAGCCCAGTACGCTATCTGAAATAGGAGCGACGTAAATTGAACAAATGTGATAGAATTTCGCTGAATTCTTATATTAACCAAAATATGAAATGATCTAATCGGGTCTCTGATTGCCCTATCATAGAAGTTTAATAGTGCAGTTTACTCAACGCTTCATGCACTTTAAGATTCCACCTAGAACAATACGCTATCTGAAATAGGGGCGACGTAAATTGAACAAATGTGATAAAATTTCGCTGAATTCTTATATTAACCAAAATATGAAATGATCTAATCGGGTCTCTGTTCGGCCTATCCTTGCAGTTTAATAGTGCATTTCACTCGTCATTCCACGCGCTTTAGGATGCCGATTAGCCCAATACGCTATCTGAAGTAGGAGCGACGTAAATTGAACAAATGTGATAGAATTTCCCTGAAATCTTATATTAAACAAAATATAAAATGATCTAATCGGGCCTCTGATTGCCCTATCATAGAAGTTTAGTAGTGCATTTTACTCGCCCTTCCACGCGCTTTAAGATGCCGCCTAGCCCAGTACGCTATCTGAAATAGGAGCGACGTAAGTTGAACAAATGTGATAAAATTACGCCGAATTCTTATATTAATAATAATATAAAATGATCTAATCGGGTCTCTGATTGCCCTATCATAGAAGTTTCATAGTGCATTTTACTCGTCATTTCATGCGCTTTAAGGTGCCGCTTAGCCCAATACGCTATCTGAAATAGGAACGACGTAAATTGAACAAATGTGATAAAATTACGTTGAATTCTTATATTAACAATAATATAAAATGATCTAATCGGGTCTCTGATTGCACTATCATAGAAGTTTAATTGTGCATTTTACTAGTCATTTCATGCGCTCTAAGGTGCCGCTTAGCCCAATACGCTATCTGAAATAGGAGCGACGTAAATTGAACAAATGTGATAGAATTTCGCTGAATTCTTATATTCACCATAATATAAGATGACCTAATCGGGTCTCTGATTGGCCTGCCTGAGAAGTTTAGTAGTGCATTTTACTCGCCATTTCATGCGCTTTAAGGTGCCGCGTAGTCCAATACGCTATCTGAAGTTGGAGCGACATAAATTGAACGAATGTGATAAAATTACGTTGAATTCTTATATTAACAATATTATAAAATGATCTAATCGGTTCTCTGATTGCCCCATCATAGAAGTTTAATAGTGCATTGTACTCGTCAGTTCTTGCGCTTTAAGGTGCCGCTTAGCCCAATACGCTATCTGAAATAGGAGCGACGTAAATTGAACAAATGTGATAGAATTTCGCCGAATTCTTATTTTAACCACAATATGAGATGACCTAATCGGGTCTCTGATTGCTGTATCCGAGAAGTTTAGTAGTGCGTTTTACTCGTCACTTCGTGCGCGTTAAGGTGCCGTCCAGCCCAACCCGCTATCTGAAATTTGACCTACGTAAACTGAACAAACGTGATAGAATTACGCAGAATTCTTATATTAACCATAATATAATACGATCTATTCTGGTCTCTGATTGCCCCATCCTAGAAGTTCAGTAGTGAATTTTACTCGACATTTCATGCTCTTTAAGATGCCGCTTAGCCCAATACGCTATCTGAAGTTGGTGCGACGTAAATTGAATAAATGTGATAGAAATTCGCTGAAGTCTTATATTAACCATAATATAAGATGACCTAATCGGGTCTCTGTTAGCCCTATCCGAGAAGTTTGGTAGTGCATTTTACTCGTCATTTCATGCGCTTTAAGATGCCGCTTAGCCCAATACGCTATCTGAAATAGGAGCGACGTAAATTGAACAAATGTGATGGAATTTCGCTGAATTCTTAAATTAACCATAATGTAAAATGATCTAATCGGGTCTCTGTTTGCCCTACCCTAGAAGTTTAATAGTGCATTTTACTCGTCATTTCATGCGCTTTAAGGTGCCGTCTAGCTCAATACGCTATCTGAAATAGGAGAGATATAAATTGAACAAATGTGATAAAATTACGTTAAATATTTATATTAACCATAATATAATACGATCTATTCGGGTCTCTGATTGCCCTTTCATAGAAGTTTAATAGTGCATGTTACGCGTCATTTCAAGCGCTTTAAGGTGCCGCTTAGCCCAATACGCTGTCTGAAATAGGAGCGACATAAATTGAACAAATGTGATAGTAGTTCGTTTTAGTCGTCATTCCACGGGCTTTAAGATGCCGCCTAGCACAATACGCTATCCGAAATAGGAGCGACGTAAATTGAACAAGTGTGACAGAATTAGGCTGCATCCTTATATTAATCATAATATAAGATGACCTTATCGGGTATCTGATTGCCCTATCCTAGAAGTTTATTAGTGCATTTTACTCGACATTTCATGCGCTTTAAGATGCCGCTTAGCCCAATACGCTATCTGAAGTAGGAGCGACGTAAATTGAACAAACGTGATGGAATTACGCAGAATTCTTATATTAACCATAATATAAAATGATCTATTCGGGTCTCTGATTGCCTTATCATAGAAGTTTGATAGTGCATTTTACTCGCCATTTCATGCGCTTTAAGGTGCCGCCTAGCCCAATACGCTGTCTGAAATAGGAGAGACATAAATTGAACAAATGTGATAGAATTACGCAGAATTCTTATATGAACCATAATATAGAATGATCTACTCGGGTCTCTGATTGCCTTATCATAGAAGTTTAATAGTGCATTTTACTCGGCATCTCATGCGCTTTAAGGCGCCGCTTATCCCGATACGCTATCAGAAATAGGAGCGACGTAAATTGAACAAATGTGATAGAAATTCGCTGAATTCTTATATTAACCATAATATAAAATGATCTAATCGGGTCTCTGATTACCCTATCCGAGAAGTTTAGTAGTGAATTTTACTCGACGTTTCATGCGCTTTAAGATGCTCCTCGCCCAATACGCTATCTGAAATAGAAGCGTCGTAAATTGAACAAATGTGAAAGAATAACGCAGAATTCTTATATGAACCATAATATAGAATGATCTAATCGGGTCTCTGTTTGCCCTACCCTAGAAGTTTAACAGTGCATTTTACTCGACATTTCATGCGCTGTAAGACGCCACCTAGCCCAATACGCTAACTGAAATAGTGGCGACGTAAAATGAGCAAATGTGATAGAACTACGCAGAATTCTTATATTAACCATAATATAATACGATCTAATCGGGTCTCTGATTGGCCTATCTTAGAAGTTTAATAGTGCATTTTACTCGTCATTTCATGCGCTTTAAGGTGCCCCTTAGCCCAATACGCTATCTGAAATAGGAGCGACGTAAATTGAACAAATGTGATAGAATTTCGCTGAATTCTTATATTCACCATAATATAAGATGACCTAATCGGGTCTCTGATTGGCCTGCCTGAGAAGTTTAGTAGTGCATTTTACTCGTCATTTCATGCGCTTTAAGGTGCCGCGTAGTCCAATACGCTATCTGAAGTTGGAGCGACATAAATTGAACGAATGTGATAAAATTACGTTGAATTCTTATATTAACAATATTATAAAATGATCTAATCGGTTCTCTGATTGCCCCATCATAGAAGTTTAATAGTGCATTGTACTCGTCAGTTCTTGCGCTTTAAGGTGCCGCTTAGCCCAATACGCTATCTGAAATAGGAGCGACGTAAATTGAACAAATGTGATAGAATTTCGCCGAATTCTTATTTTAACCACAATATGAGATGACCTAATCGGGTCTCTGATTGCTGTATCCGAGAAGTTTAGTAGTGCGTTTTACTCGTCACTTCGTGCGCGTTAAGGTGCCGTCCAGCCCAACCCGCTATCTGAAATTTGACCTACGTAAACTGAACAAACGTGATAGAATTACGCAGAATTCTTATATTAACCATAATATAATACGATCTATTCTGGTCTCTGATTGCCCCATCCTAGAAGTTCAGTAGTGAATTTTACTCGACATTTCATGCTCTTTAAGATGCCGCTTAGCCCAATACGCTATCTGAAGTTGGTGCGACGTAAATTGAATAAATGTGATAGAAATTCGCTGAAGTCTTATATTAACCATAATATAAGATGACCTAATCGGGTCTCTGTTAGCCCTATCCGAGAAGTTTGGTAGTGCATTTTACTCGTCATTTCATGCGCTTTAAGATGCCGCTTAGCCCAATACGCTATCTGAAATAGGAGCGACGTAAATTGAACAAATGTGATGGAATTTCGCTGAATTCTTAAATTAACCATAATGTAAAATGATCTAATCGGGTCTCTGTTTGCCCTACCCTAGAAGTTTAATAGTGCATTTTACTCGTCATTTCATGCGCTTTAAGGTGCCGTCTAGCTCAATACGCTATCTGAAATAGGAGAGATATAAATTGAACAAATGTGATAAAATTACGTTAAATATTTATATTAACCATAATATAATACGATCTATTCGGGTCTCTGATTGCCCTTTCATAGAAGTTTAATAGTGCATGTTACGCGTCATTTCAAGCGCTTTAAGGTGCCGCTTAGCCCAATACGCTGTCTGAAATAGGAGCGACATAAATTGAACAAATGTGATAGTAGTTCGTTTTAGTCGTCATTCCACGGGCTTTAAGATGCCGCCTAGCACAATACGCTATCCGAAATAGGAGCGACGTAAATTGAACAAGTGTGACAGAATTAGGCTGCATCCTTATATTAATCATAATATAAGATGACCTTATCGGGTATCTGATTGCCCTATCCTAGAAGTTTATTAGTGCATTTTACTCGACATTTCATGCGCTTTAAGATGCCGCTTAGCCCAATACGCTATCTGAAGTAGGAGCGACGTAAATTGAACAAACGTGATGGAATTACGCAGAATTCTTATATTAACCATAATATAAAATGATCTATTCGGGTCTCTGATTGCCTTATCATTGAAGTTTGATAGTGCATTTTACTCGCCATTTCATGCGCTTTAAGGTGCCGCCTAGCCCAATACGCGGTCTGAAATAGGAGAGACATAAATTGAACAAATGTGATAGAATTACGCAGAATTCTTATATGAACCATAATATAGAATGATCTACTCGGGTCTCTGATTGCCTTATCATAGAAGTTTAATAGTGCATTTTACTCGGCATCTCATGCGCTTTAAGGCGCCGCTTATCCCGATACGCTATCAGAAATAGGAGCGACGTAAATTGAACAAATGTGATAGAAATTCGCTGAATTCTTATATTAACCATAATATAAAATGATCTAATCGGGTCTCTGATTACCCTATCCGAGAAGTTTAGTAGTGAATTTTACTCGACGTTTCATGCGCTTTAAGATGCTCCTCGCCCAATACGCTATCTGAAATAGAAGCGTCGTAAATTGAACAAATGTGAAAGAATTACGCAGAATTCTTATATGAACCATAATATAGAATGATCTAATCGGGTCTCTGTTTGCCCTACCCTAGAAGTTTAACAGTGCATTTTACTCGACATTTCATGCGCTGTAAGACGCCACCTAGCCCAATACGCTAACTGAAATAGTGGCGACGTAAAATGAGCAAATGTGATATAATTACGCAGAATTCTTATATTAACCATAATATAATACGATCTAATCGGGTCTCTGATTGGCCTATCTTAGAAGTTTAATAGTGCATTTTACTCCTCATTTCATGCGCTTTAAGGTGCCCCTTAGCCCAATACGCTATCTGAAATAGGAGCGACGTAAATTGAACAAATGTGATAGAATTACGCAGAATTCTGATAATAACCATAATTTAAAATGATCTAATCGGGTCTCTGATTGCCCTATCATAGAAGCTGAAGAGTGCGTTTTACTCGTCATTTCATGTGCTTTAAGATGCCGCCTATCTCAATACGATATCTGGTGTAGGGGCGACGTGAATTGGACAAATGTGATAGAGTTACGACGAATTCTTAAATTAACCATAACATAAGTTGATATAATTGGGTCTTTGATGGCCCCATCCTAGAAGTTTAGTAGAGCATTTTACTCGACATTTCATGCGCTTTAAGATGCCGCCTAGCCCAATACGCTATCTGAAATAGGAGCGACGTAAATTGAACAATTGTGATAGAATTACGCTTCCTTCTTGTATGAACGATAATATAAAATGATCTAATCGGGTCTCTGTTTGCCCTACCCTGGAAGTTTAATAGTGCATGTTATTCGCCATTTCATGAGCTTTGACATGCCGCATAGCCTAATACGCTATCTGAAATAGGAGAGACGTAAATTCAACAAATGTGATGGAATTACGCTGGATTCTTATATTAACCATAATATAAAATAATCTAAACGGGTCTCTGATTGCCCTATCATAGAAGTTTAATAGTGCATTTTACTCGACATGTCATGCGCTTTCAGATGCCGCTTAGCCCAATGCGCTAAGAATTCTTATATTACCCATAATACAAAATGATCTAATCGGATTTGTGATGGCCGCATCCCAGAAGTTTAGTAGTGCATTTTACTCGTCGTTCTTTGCGCTTTAAGGTGCTGGCTAGTCCAATACGCTATCTGAAATTGGAGCTATGTAAATTGAACAAACGTGATAGAATTACGCAGAATTCTTATATTAACCATACTATAATATGATCTATTCGGGTCTTTGATTGCCCAATCATAGAAGGTTAGTAGTGTATTTTACTCGTCATTCGACGCTCTTAAAGATGCCGCCTAGCCCAATATACTATCTGAAATAGGAGCGTCATAAATTGAACAAATGTGATAGAATTACGCTTCTTTCTTGTATGAACCATAATATAAAATGATCTAATCGGGTCTCTGTTTGCCCTACCCTAGACGTGTAATAGTGCATTTTACGCGACATTTCATGCGCTTTAAGATGCCACCTAGCCCAATACGCTATCTGAAATAGCGGCGACGTATATTGAACAAATGTGATAGAATTACGCAGAATTCTTATATTAACCATAATATAATACGATCTATTCGGGTCTCTCATTGCCCTATCAGAGAAGTTTATTAGTGCCTTTTACTCGCCATTTCATGTTCTTTAAGGTGCCGCCTAGCCCAATACGCTATCTGAAATAGGAGCGACGTAAATTAAGCAAATGTGATAGAATTACGCACAATTCTTATATTAATCATAATATAAGATGATCTAATCGGGTCTCTGATTGCCCTATCATAGAAGCTTAATAGTGCATTTTACGCGACATTTGATGCGCTTTAAGATGCCGCCTCGCCCAATACGCTATCTGGAACAGGAGCGTCGTAAATTGAACAAATGTGATAGAATTACACTGAATTCTTATATTAATCATAATATAAGATGACCTAATCGGGTCTCTGATTGCCCTATCCTAGAAGTTTAATAGTGCATTTTACTCGCCATTTCATGCGCTTTGAGATGCTGCTTAGCCCAATACGCTATCCGAAATAGGAGCGACGTAAATTGAACAAATGCGATAGAATTTCGCTGAATTCTTATATTAACCATAATATAAGATGACCTAATCGGGTCTCTGTTAGCCCTATCCGAGAAGTTTGGTAGTGCATTTTACTCGACATTTCACGCGCCTTAAGACGCCGCCTAGCCCAATACGCAATTGAAATTGGAGCTACGTAAATTGAACAAATGTGATAGAATTTCGCAGAATTCTTATATTAACCATAATATAAAATGATCTGATCGGGTCTCTGATTGCCCTATCATAGAAGGTTAGTAGTGAATTTTACTCGCCATTCCACGCGCTTTAAGATGCCGCCTAGCACAATACGCTATCTGAAATAGGGGCGTCGTAAATTGAACAAATGTGATAGAATTTCGCTGAATCCTTACATTAACCATAATATAGAATGATCTAATCGGGTCTCTGATTGCCCTATCGTAGAAGCTTAATAGTGCATTTTGCTCGACATTTCATGCGCTTTAAGATGCCACCTAGCCCAATACGCTATCTGAAATTGGAGCTACGTAAATTGAACAAACGTGATAGAATTACGCAGCATTCTTATATTAATCCAAACATAAGATGACCTTATCGGGTCTCTGATTGCCCTATCCTCGAAGTTTAGTAGTGCATATTACTCGATATTTCATGCGCTTTAAGATGCCGCTTAGCCCAATACGCTATCTGAAGTAGGAGCGACATAAATTGAACAAATGTGATAGAATTACGCAGAATTCTTATATTAACCGTAATATAGAATGATCTAATCGGGTCTCTGATTGCCCTATCATAGAAGTTTAATAGTGCATTTTATTCGGCATTTCATGCGCTTTAAGGTGACACTTAGCCCAATACGCTATCTGAAATAGGAGCTGCGTAAACTGAATAAATGTGATAGAGTTACGCAGAATTCTTATATTAACCAAAATATAAAATGATCTAATCGGGTCTCTGATTGCCCTACCCTAGAAGTTTAATAGTGCATTTTACTCTCCAGTTCATGCGCTTTGAGATGCCGCGTTGCCCAATACGCTATCTGAGATAGGAGCGACGTAAATTGAACAAATGTGCTAGAATTTCGCTGAATACTTATATTAACCAAAATATAAAATGATCTAATCGGGTCTCTGATTGCCCTATCATAGAAGTTTAATAGTGCATTTTACTCGCCATTCCACGCGCTGTAAGATAACGCCTAGCCCAGTACGCTATCTGAAATAGGGGCGACGTAAATTGAACAAATGTGATAGAATTTCGCTGAATTCTTATATTAACCTTAATGTAAAATGATCTAATCGGGTCTCTGTTCCCCCTACCCTAGAAGTTTAATAGTGCATTTCACTCGCCATTTCATGCGCTTTGAGATGCCGCTTAGCTGAATACGCTATCTGAAATATGAGCGACGTATATTGAACAAATGTGATAGAATTTCGCTAAATTCTTATATTAACCTTAATGTAAAATGATCTAATTGGGTCTCTGATTGCCATATCATAGAAGTTTAATAGTGCATTTTACACGGCATACCACGCGCTTTAAGATGCCGCCTAGCCCAGTTCGCAATCTGAAATAGGAACGACGTAAATTGAACAAATGTGATAGAATTTTGCTGAATTCTTAAATTAACCATAATATAAAATGTTCCAATCGTGTCTCTGTTTGCCCTACCCTAGAAGTTTAATAGTGCATTTTACTCGCCATTTCATGCGCTTTGAGATGCCGCTTAGCCCAATACGCTATCTGAAATAGGAGCGACGTAAATTGAACAAATGTGATATAATTTTCCTGAAATCTTATATTAAACAAAATATAAAATGATCTAATCGGGTCTCTGATTGCCCTATCATAGAAGTTTAATAGTGCATTTTACTCAACGCTTCATGCACTTTAAGATGCCACCTAGAACAATACGCTATTTGAAATAGGGGCGACGTAAATTGAACAAATGTGATAAAATTTCGCCGAATTCTTATATTAACCATAATATAAGATGACCTAATCGGGTCTCTGTTAGCCCTATCCGAGAAGTTTGGTAGTGCATTTTACTCGACATTTCACGCGCCTTAAGACGCCGCCTAGCCCAATACGCTATCTGAAATTGGAGCTACGTAAATTGAACAAATGTGATAGAATTTCGCAGAATTCTTATATTAACCATAATATAAAATGATCTGATCGGGTCTCTGATTGCCCTATCATAGAAGGTTAGTAGTGAATTTTACTCGCCATTCCACGCGCTTTAAGATGCCGCCTAGCACAATACGCTATCTGAAATAGGGGCGTCGTAAATTGAACAAATGTGATAGAATTTCGCTGAATCCTTACATTAACCATAATATAGAATGATCTAATCGGGTCTCTGATTGCCCTATCGTAGAAGCTTAATAGTGCATTTTGCTCGACATTTCATGCGCTTTAAGATGCCACCTAGCCCAATACGCTATCTGAAATTGGAGCTACGTAAATTGAACAAACGTGATAGAATTACGCAGCATTCTTATATTAATCCAAACATAAGATGACCTTATCGGGTCTCTGATTGCCCTATCCTCGAAGTTTAGTAGTGCATATTACTCGATATTTCATGCGCTTTAAGATGCCGCTTAGCCCAATACGCTATCTGAAGTAGGAGCGACATAAATTGAACAAATGTGATAGAATTACGCAGAATTCTTGTATTAACCATAATATAATACGATCTATTCGGGTCTCTGATTTCCCTATCATAGAACTTTAACAGTGCGTTTTGCTCGGCATTTCATGCGCTTTAAGGTGCCGCTTAGCCCAATACGCTATCTGAAGTTGGAGCGACATAAATTGAACGAATGTGATAAAATTACGTTGAATTCTTATATTAACCATAATATGAGATGACCTAATCGGGTCTCTGTTAGCCCTATCCGAGAAGTTTGGTAGTGCATTTTACTCGTCATTTCATGCGCTTTAAGATGCCGCTTAGCCCAATACGCTATCTGAAATAGGAGCGACGTAAATTGAACAAATGTGATAGAATTTCGCTGAATTCTTAAATTAACCATAATGTAAAATGATCTAATCGGGTCTCTGTTTGCCCTACCCTAGAAGTTTAATAGTGCATTTTACTCGTCATTTCATGCGCTTTAAGATGCCACCTAGCCCAATACGCTATCTGAAATAAGGGCGACGTAAATTGAACAAAAGTGATAGAATTACGCAGAATTCTTATATTAACCATAATATAATACGATCAATTCGGGTCTCAGATTGCCCTATCATAGAAGATAATAGTGCATTTTAGTCCTCATTTCATGCGTTTTAAGGTGCCGGTGAGCCCATTACGCTATCTAGAATAGGAGCGACGTAAATTGAACAAATGTGATAGAATTTCGCTGTATTCTTATATTAACCATAATATAAGATGACCTAATCGGGTCTCTGATTGCCCTATCCGAGAAGCTAAGTAGTGCATTTTACTCGACATTTCATGCGCTTTAAGATGCCGCCTAGTCCAATGCGCTATCTGAAATTGGAGGTACGTAAATTGAACAAACGTGATAGAATTACGCAGAATTCTTATATTAACCAAAATATAATACGATCTACTCGGTTCTCTGATTGCCCTATCATAGAAGTTTAATAGTGCATTTTACTCGCCATTTCATGCGCTTTAAGGTGCCGCTTAGCCCAATACGCTATCTGAAATAGGAGCGACATAAATTGAACAAATGTGATAAAATTACGTTGAATTCTTATATTAACAATAATATAAAATGATCTAAACGGGTCTCTGATTGCCCTATCATAGAAGTTTAATGGGGCATTTTACTCGTCATTTCATGCGCTTTAAGGTGCCACTTAGCCCAATACGCTATCTCAAATAGGAGCGACCAAAATTGAACAAATGTGATAGAATTTCGCTGAATTCTTATATTAACCATAATATAAGATGACCTAATAGGGTATCTCATTGCTGTATCCGAGAAGTTTAGTAGTGCGTTTTACTCGTCACTTCGTGCGCTTTAAGGTGCCGCCTACCCCAATACGCTATCTGAAATAGGAGCGACATAAATTGAACAAATGTGATAGAATTTCGCAGAATTCTTATATTAACCATAATATAATGCGATCTATTCGGATGCCTGATTGCCCTATCATAGAAGGTTAATAGTGCATTTTACTCGACATTTCATGCGCTTTAAGGTGCCGCCTAGCCCAATACGCTATCTGAAATTGGAGCGACATAAATTGAACAAATGTGATAAAATTACGTTGAATTCTTATATTAACAATAATATAAAATGATCTAAACGGGTCTCTGATTGCCCTATCATAGAAGTTTAATGGGGCATTTTACTCGTCATTTCATGCGCTTTAAGGTGCCACTTAGCCCAATACGCTATCTCAAATAGGAGCGACCAAAACTGAACAAACGTGATAGAATTTCGCTGAATTCTTATATTAACCATAATATAAAATGGTCTAATCGGGTCTCTGATTGCCCTATCCTAGAAGTTTAGTAATGCGTTTTACTCCACATTTCATGCGCTTTAAGATGCCGCTTAGCCCAATACGCTATCTGAAATTGGAGCTACGTAAATTGAACAAACGTGATAGAATTACGCAGAATTCTTGTATTAACCATAATTTAAAATGACCTAATCCTATCTCTGATTGCCGTATTCGAGAAGTTTAGTAGTGCATTTCACTCGTCATTTCATGCGCTTTAAGATGCCGAATCGACCAATACGCTAACTGAAATAGGAGCGACGTAAATTGAACAAATGTGATAAAATTACGCAAGAATTCTTATATTAACCATAATTTAAGATGATCTACTCGGGTCTCTGATTGCCCTGACACAGAAGTTCAGCAGTGTATTTTACTCGTCATTTCATGCGCTTTAAGTCGCCGTCTAGCCCAATCCGCTATCTGAAATTGGAGCAGCGTAAATTGAATAAATGTGATAGAGTTACGTAGAATTCTTATATAAACCATAATATAAAATGATCTCATCGGGTCTCTGATTGCCCTATCAAAGAAGTTTAGTACTGCATTTTACTCGTCATGCCATGCGCTTTAAGGTGCCGCTTAGCCCAATGCGCTATCTGAAATGGGAGCGACGTAAATTGAACAAGTGTGATAGAATTACGCAGAATTCTTATATTAACCATAATTTAAAATGACCTAATCCTATCTCTGATTGCCGTATTCGAGAAGTTTAGTAGTGCATTTCACTCGTCATTTCATGCGCTATAAGGTGCCGCCTAGCCCAGGACGCTATTTGAAATATGGGCGACGTAAATTGAACAAATGTGATAAAATTACGCTGAATTCTTATATTAACCATAATATAATACGATCTACTCGGGTCTCTGATTGCCCTATCATAGAAGTTTAATAGCGGATTTTACTCGTCACATCATGCGCTTTAAGGTGCCGCCTAGCCCAATACGCTATCTGAAATAGGAGCGACATAAATTGAACAAATGTGATAAAACTACCTTGAATTCTTATATTAACAATAATACAAAATGATCTAATCGGGTCTCTGTTTGCCCTACCCTAGAAATTTAATAGTGCATTTTACTCCACATTTCATGCGCTTTAAGATGCCAACAAGCCCAATACGCTCTCTCTAAATAGGGGCGACGTAAATTGAACAAATGTGACAGAATTACGCAGAATTCTTATATTTAACATAATATAATACGATCTATCCGGTTCTCTGATTGCCCTATCATAGAAGTTTAATAGTGCATTTTAGTCGTCATTTCATGCGCTTTAAGGTGCCGCCTAGCCCAATACGCTATCTGAAATAGGAGCGACGTGAATTGAACAAATGTGATAGAATTTTGCTGAATTCTTATATTAACCATAATATAATATGATCCATTCGGGTCTCTGATTGCCCTATCATAGAAGTTTAATAGTGCATTTCACTCGTCATTTCATGCGCTTTAAGGTGCCGCCTAGCCCAGTACACTATCTGAAATAGGGGCGACGTAAATTGAAAAAATGTGATAAAATTACGCTGAATTCTTATATTAACCATAATATAATACGATGTATTCCGGTCTCTGATTGCCCTATCATAGAAGTTTAAAAGTGCATTTTACTCGTCATTTCATGCGCTTTAAGGTGCCGCCTAGCCCAATACGCTATCTGAAGTAGGAGCGACGTTAATTGAACAAATGTGATTGAATTTTGCTGAATCCTTATATTAAACATTATATAATATGATCCATTCGGGTCTCTGATTGCCCTATCATAGAAGTTTAATAGTGCATTTCACTCGTCATTTCATGCGCTTTAAGGTGCCGCCTAGCCCAATACGCAATCTGAAATAGGAGCGACGTGAATTGAACAAATGTGATAGAATTTTGCTGAATTCTTATATTAACCATAATATAATATGATCCATTCGGGTCTCTGATTGCCCTATCATAGAAGTTTAATAGTGCATTGTACTCGTCATTCCATGCGCTTTAAGATGCCGTCTAGCCCAATGCGCTATCTGAAATGGGAGCGACGTAAATTGAACAAATGTGATAGAATTACGCAGAATTCTTATATTAACCATAATTTAAAATGACCTAATCGTATCTCTGATTGCTCTATCCGGGAAGTTTAGTAGTGCATTTTACTCGTCATTTCATGCGCTTTAAGATGCCGAATCGCCCAATACGCTATCTGAAATAGGAGCTGCGTAAATTGAATAAATGTGATAGAGTTACGCAGAATTCTTATATTAACCATAATATAAAATGATCTAATCGGGTCTCTGTTTGCCCTATCATAGAAGTTTAATAGTGGATTTTACTCGTCACATCATGCGCTTTAAGGTGCTGCCTAGCCCAATACGCTATCTGAAATAGGAGCGACGTAAACTGAACAAATGTGATAGAATTTTGCTGAATTCTTATATTAACCATAATATACTATGATCTATTCGGGTCTCTGATTGCCCTATCATAGAAGTTTAATAGTGCATTTCACTCATCATTTCATGCGCTTTAAGGTGCCGTCTAGCCCAATGCGCTATCTGAAATTGGAGTAGCGTAAATTGAATAAATGTGATAGAGTTACGCAGAATTCTTATATAAACCATAATATAAAATGATCTCATCGGGTCTCTGATTGCCCTAGCAAAGGAGTTTAGTACTGCATTTTACTCGTCACACCATGCGCTTAAAGGTGCCGTCTAGCCCAATCCGCTATCTAAAATTGGAGCAGCGTAAATTGAATAAATGTGATAGAGTTACGCAGAATTCTTATATAAACCATAATATAAAATGATCTCATCGGGTCTCTGCTTGCCCTAACAAAGAAGTTTAGTACTGCATTTTACTCGTCATTCCATGCGCTTTAAGGTGCCGCTTAGCCCAATGCGCTATATGAAATGGGAGCGATGTAAATTGAATAAATGTGACAGAATTACGCAGGATTCTTATATTACCCATAATTTAAAATGTCCTTGTCGGGTCTGCGATTGCCCTATCCGTGAAGTTTAGTAGTGCATTTTACTCGTACTTTCATGCGGTTTAAGATGCCGCTTAACCCAATACGCTATCCGAAATAGGAGCGACGTAAATTGAACAAATGTAATAAAATTACGCTGAATTCTTATATTAACTATAATATAAAATGATCTAATCGGGTCTCTGTTTGCCCTACCCTAGAAGATTAATAGTGCATTTTACTCGACATTTAATGCGCTTTAAGATGCAACCTAGTCCAAAACGCTATCTGAAATTGGAGCTACGTAAATTGAACAGACGTGATAGAATTACGCAGAATTCATATATTAACCATAATATAATACGATGTATTCGGGTCCCTGATTGCCCTATCATAGAAGTTTAAAAGTGCATTTTACTCGTCATTTCATGCGCTTTAAGGTGCCGCCTAGCCCAATACGCTATCTGAAATAGGAGCGACGTAAATTGAACAAATGTGATAGAATTTTGCTGAATTCTTATATTAAACATTATATAATATGATCTATTCTGGTCTCTGATTGCCCTATCATAGAAGTTTAATAGTGCATTGTACTCGTCATTTCATGCGCTTTAAGGAGCCGACCAGCCCAATACGCTATCTGAAATAGGAGCGACATAAATAGAACAAATGTGATAGAATTACGCAGAATTCTTATATTAACCATAATTTAAAATGACCTTGTCGAGTCTGTGATTGCCCTGTCCGACAAGTTTAGTAGTGCATTTTACTCGTAATTGCATACGCTTTAGGATGCCGCTTAGACCAATACGCGATCTGCAATAGGAGCTGCGTAAATTGAGTAAATGTGATAGAGTTACGCAGAATTCTTATATTAACCATAATATAAAATGATCTAATCGGGTCTCTGTTTGCCCTACCCAAGGAGTTTAATAGTGCATTTTACTCGACATTTCATGCGCTTTAAGATGCCACCTAGTCCAAAACGCTATCTGAAATTGTAGCTACGTAAATTGAACAGACGTGATAGAATTACGCAGAATTCATATATTCACCATAATATAATACGATGTATTCGGGTCTCTGATTGCCCTATCATAGAAGTTTAAAAGTGCATTTTACTCGTCATTTCATGCGCTTTAAGGTGCCGCCTAGCCCAATACGCTATCTGAAATAGGAGCGACGTAAATTGAACAAATGTGATAGAATTTTGCTGAATTCTTATATTAAACATTATATAATATGATCTATTCTGGTCTCTGATTGCCCTATCATAGAAGTTTAATAGTGCATTGTACTCGTCATTTCATGCGCTTTAAGGAGCCGACCAGCCCAATACGCTATCTGAAATAGGAGCGACATAAATTGAACAAATGTGATAGAATTACGCAGAATTCTTATATTAACAATGATATAATACGATCTATCTGGTTTCTGATTGCCCTACCATAGAAGTTTAATAGTGCATTTTAGTCGTCATTTCATGCGCTTTAAGGTGCCGCCTAGCCCAATACGCTATCTGAAATAGGAGCGACGTGAATTGAACAAATGTGATAGAATTTTGCTGAATTCTTATATTAACCATAATATAATATGATCCATTCGGGTCTCTGATTGCCCTATCATAGAAGTTTAATACTGCATTTCACTCGTCATTTCATGCGCTTTAAGGTGCCGCCTAGCCCAGTACGCTATCTGAAATAGGGGCGACGTAAATTGAACAAATGTGATAAAATTACGCTGAATTCTTATATTAACCATAATATAATACGATGTATTCGGGTCTCTGATTGCCCTATCATAGAAGTTTAAAAGTGCATTTTACTCGTCATTTCATGCGCTTTAAGGTGCCGCCTAGCCCAATACGCTATCTGAAATAGGAGCGACGTAAATTGAACAAATGTGATAGAATTTTGCTGAATTCTTATATAAACCATAATATAAAATGATCTCATCGGGTCTCTGATAGCCCTAGCAAAGGAGTTTAGTACTGCATTTTACTCGTCACACCATGCGCTTTAAGGTGCCGCCTAGCCCAATACGCTATCTGAAATAGGGGCGACGTAAATTGAACAAATGTGATAGAATTACGCAGAATTCTCATATTAACCATAATTTAAGATGATCTAATCGGGTCTCTGATTGCCCTGTCACAGAAGTTCAGCAGTGCATTTTACTCGTCATTTCATGCGCTTTAAGGTGCCGAATCGCCCAATACGCTATCTGAAATAGGGGCGACGTAAATTGAATAAATGTGATAGAATTACGCATAATTCTTATATTAACCATAATTTAAAATGACCTTGTCGAGTCTGTGATTGCCCTGTCCGACAAGTTTAGTAGTGCATTTTACTCGTAATTGCATACGCTTTAGGATGCCGCTTAGCCCAATACGCGATCTGAAATAGGAGCTGCGTAAATTGTGTAAATGTGATAGAGTTACGCAGAATTCTTATATTAACCATAATTTAAAATGACCTAATCGTATCTCTGATTGCCCTATCCGGGAAGTTTAGTAGTGCATTCTACTCGTCATTTCATGCGCTTTAAGGTGCCGTCTAGCCCAATCCGCTATCTAAAATTGGAGCAGCGTAAATTGAATAAATGTGATAGAGTTACGCAGAATTCTTATATAAACCATAATATAAAATGATCTCATCGGGTCTCTGCTTGCCCTATCAAAGAAGTTTAGTACTGCATTTTACTCGTCATTCCATGCGCTTTAAGGTGCCGCTTAGCCCAATGCGCTATATGAAATGGGAGCGATGTAAATTGAATAAATGTGATAGAATTACGCAGGATTCTTATATTACCCATAATTTAAAATGACCTTGTCGGGTCTGTGATTGCCCTATCCGTGAAGTTTAGTAGTGCATTTTACTCGCAATTTCATGCGCTTTAAGATGCCGCTTAACCCAATACGCTATCTGAAATAGGAGCGACGTAAATTGAACAAATGTGATAAAATTACGCTGAATTCTTATATTAACTATAATATAAAATGATCTAATCGGGTCTCTGTTTGCCCTACCCTAGAAGATTAATAGTGCATTTTACTCGACATTTAATGCGCTTTAAGATGCAACCTAGTCCAAAACGCTATCTGAAATTGGAGCTACGTAAATTGAACAGACGTGATAGAATTACGCAGAATTCATATATTAACCATAATATAATACGATGTATTCGGGTCCCTGATTGCCCTATCATAGAAGTTTAAAAGTGCATTTTACTCGACATTTCATGCGCTTTAAGATGCCGAATCGCCCAATACGCTATCTGAAATAGGGGCGACGTAAAGTGAATAAATGTGATAGAATTACGCATAATTCTTATATTAACCATAATTTAAAATGACCTTGTCGAGTCTGTGATTGCCCTGTCCGACAAGTTTAGTAGTGCATTTTACTCGTAATTGCATACGCTTTAGGATGCCGCTTAGCCCAATACGCGATCTGAAATAGGAGCGACATAAATTGAACAAATGTGATAGAATTACGCAGAATTCTTATATTAACCATGATATAATACGATCTATCTGGTTTCTGATTGCCCTACCATAGAAGTTTAATAGTGCATTTTAGTCGTCATTTCATGCGCTTTAAGGTGCCGCCTAGCCCAATACGCTATCTGAAATAGGAGCGACGTGAATTGAACAAATGTGATAGAATTTTGCTGAATTCTTATATTAACCATAATATAATATGATCCATTCGGGTCTCTGATTGCCCTATCATAGAAGTTTAATAGTGCATTTCACTGGTCATTTCATGCGCTTTAAGGTGCCGCCTAGCCCAGTACGCTATCTGAAATAGGGGCGACGTAAATTGAACAAATGTGATAAAATTACGCTGAATTCTTATGTTAACCATAATATAATACGATGTATTCGGGTCTCTGATTGCCCTATCATAGAAGTTTAAAAGTGCATTTTACTCGTCATTTCATGCGCTTTAAGGTGCCGCCTAGCCCAATACGCTATCTGAAATAGGAGCGACGTAAATTGAACAAATGTGATAGAATTTTGCTGAATTCTTATATTAAACATTATATAATATGATCCATTCGGGTCTCTGATTGCCCTATCATAGAAGTTTAATAGTGCATTTCACTCGTCATTTCATGCGCTTTAAGGTGCCGCCTAGCCGAATACGCAATCTGAAATAGGAGCGACGTGAATTGAACAAATGTGATAGAATTTTGCTGAATTCTTATATTAACCATAATATAATATGATCCATTCGGGTCTCTGATTGCCCTATCATGGAAGTTTAATAGTGCATTTCACTCGTCATTTCATGCGCTTTAAGGTGCCGTCTAGCCCAATGCGCTATCTGAAATGGGAGCGACGTAAATTGAACAAATGTGATAGAATTACGCAGAATTCTTATATTAACCATAATTTAAAATGACCTAATCGTATCTCTGATTGCTCTATCCGGGAAGTTTAGTAGTGCATTTTACTCGTCATTTCATGCGCTTTAAGATGCCGAATCGCCCAATACGCTATCTGAAATAGGAGCTGCGTAAATTGAATAAATGTGATAGAGTTACGCAGAATTCTTATATTAACCATAATATAAAATGATCTAATCGGGTCTCTGTTTGCCCTATCATAGAAGTTTAATAGTGGATTTTACTCGTCACATCATGCGCTTTAAGGTGCCGCCTAGCCCAATACGCTATCTGAAATAGGAGCGACGTAAATTGAACAAATGTTATAGAATTTTGCTGAATTCTTATATTAACCATAATATAATATGATCTATTCGTGTCTCTGATTGCCCTATCATAGAAGTTTAATAGTGCATTTCACTCGTCATTTCATGCGCTTTAAGGTGCCGTCTAGCCCAATGCGCTATCTGAAATGGGAGCGACGTAAATTGAACAAATGTGATAGAATTACGCAGAATTCTTATATTAACCATAATTAAAAATGACCTAATCGTATCTCTGATTGCCCTATCCGGGAAGTTTAGTAGTGCATTTTACTCGTCATTTCATGCGCTTTAAGATGCCTAATCGCCCAATACGCTATCTGAAATAGGGGCGACGTAAATTGAATAAATGTGATAGAATTACGCATAATTCTTATATTAACCATAATTTAAAATGACCTTGTCGAGTCTGTGATTGCCCTGTCCGACAAGGTTAGTAGTGCATTTTACTCGTAATTGCATACGCTTTAGGATGCCGCCTAGCCCAATACGCTATCTGAAATAGGGGCGACGTAAATAGAACAAATGTGATAGAGTTACGCAGAATTCTTATATTAACCATAATTTAAGATGATCTAATCGGGTCTCTGATTGCCCTGTCACAGAAGTTCAGCAGTGCATTTTACTCGTCATTTCATGCGCTTTAAGGTGCCGAATCGCCCAATACGCTATCTGAAATAGGGGCGACGTAAATTCAATAAATGTGATAGAATTACGCATAATTCTTATATTAACCATAATTTAAAATGACTTGTCGAGTCTGTGATTGCCCTGTCCGACAAGTTTAGTAGTGCATTTTACTCGTAATTGCATACGCTTTAGGATGCCGCTTAGCCCAATACGCGATCTGAAATAGGAGCTGCGTAAATTGAGTAAATGTGATAGAGTTACGCAGAATTCTTATATTAACCATAATTTAAAATGACCTAATCGTATCTCTGATTGCCCTATCAAAGAAGTTTAGTACTGCATTTTACTCGCCACACCATGCGCTTTAAGGTGCCGCCTAGCCCAATACGCTATCTGAAATAGGAGCGACGTAAATTGAACAAATGTGATAGAATTTTGCTGAATTCTTATATTAACCATAATATAATATGATCTATTCGGGTCTCTGATTGCCCTATCATAGAAGTTTAATAGTGCATTTCACTCGTCATTTCTTGCGCTTTAAGGTGCCGCCTAGCCCAGTACGCTATCTGAAATAGGGGCGACGTAAATTGAATAAATGTGATAGAATTACGCAGAATTCTTATATTAACCATAATTTAAAATGACCTTGTCGGGTCTGTGATTGTCCTATCCGAGAAGTTTAGTAGTGCATTTTACTCGTAATTGCATACGCTTTAGGATGCCGCTTAGCCCAATACGCGATCTGAAATAGGAGCGACATAAATTGAACAAATGTGATAGAATTACGCAGAATTCTTATATTAACCATGATATAATACGATCTATCTGGTTTCTGATTGCCCTACCATAGAAGTTTAATAGTGCATTTTAGTCGTCATTTCATGCGCTTTAAGGTGCCGCCTAGCCCAATACGCTATCTGAAATAGGAGCGACGTGAATTGAACAAATGTGATAGAATTTTGCTGAATTCTTATATTAACCATAATATAATATGATCCATTCGGGTCTCTGATTGCCCTATCATAGAAGTTTAATAGTGCATTTCACTCGTCATTTCATGTGCTTTAAGGTGCCGCCTAGCCCAATACGCTATCTGCAATTGGAGCGACGTAAATTGAACAAATGTGATAGAATTTTGCTGAATTCTTATATTGACCATAATATAATATGATCTATTCGGGTGTCTGATTGCCCTATCATAGAAGTTTAATAGTGCATTTCACTCGTCATTTCATGCGCTTGAAGGTGCCGCCGAGCCCAGTACGCTATCTGAAATAGGGGCGACGTGAATTGAACAAATGTGATAGAATTACGCAGAATTCTTATATTAACCATAATATAATACGATCTATTCGGGTCTCTGATTGCCCTATCATAGCAGTTTAATGTTGGATTTTACTCGTCACATCATGCGCTTTAAGGTGCCGCCTAGCCCAATACGCTATCTGAAATAGGAGCGACATAAATTGAACAAATGTGATAGAATTACGCAGAATTCTTATATTAACCATAATATAATACGATCTATTCTGGTTTCTGATTGCCCTATCATAGAAGTTTAATAGTGCATTTTACTCGTCCTTTCATGTGCTTTAAGGTGCCGCCTAGCCCAATACGCTATCTGAAATAGGAGCGACGTAAATTGAACAAATGTGATAGAATTTTGCTGAATTCTTATATTGACCATAATATAATATGATCTATTCGGGTCTCTGATTGCCCTATCATAGAAGTTTAATAGTGCATTTTACTCGTCATGCCATGCGCTTTAATGTGCCGCTTAGCCCAATGCGCTATCTGAAATGGGAGCGACGTAAATTGCACAAATGTGATAGAATTACGCAGAAATCTTATATTAACCATAATTTAAAATGACCTAATCCTATCTCTGATTGCCGTATCCGAGAAGTTTAGTAGTGCATTTTACTCGTCATTTCATGCGCTTTAAGAAGCCGAATCGCCCAATACGCTATATGAAGTAGGAGCGACGTAAATTTAACAAATGTGATAAAATTACGCTGAATTCTTATATTAACCATAATATAAAATGATCTAATCGGGTCTCTGTTTGCCCTACCCTAGAAGTTTAATAGTGCATTTTACTCGTCATTTCATGCGGTGTAAGGTGCCGCCTAGGCCAATACGCTATCTGAAATAGGAGCGACATAAATTGATCAAATGTGATAAAATTACGTTGAATCCTTATATTAACAATAACACAAAATGATCTAATCGGGGCTCTGATTGCCCTATCATAGAAGTTTAATAGTGCATTTTACTCGACATTTCATGCGCTTTAAGATGCCAACAAGCCCATTACGCTATCTCTAAGTAGGGGCGACGTAAATTGAACAAATGTGACAGAATTACGCAGAATCCTTATATTAAACATAATATAATACGATCTATCCGGTTCTCTGATTGCCCTATCATAGAAGTTTAATAGTGCATTTTACTCGTCATGTCATGCGCTTTAAGGAGCCGCCTAGCCCAGTACGCTATCTGAAATAGGGGCGACATAAATTGAACAAATGTGATAGAATTACGCAGAATTCTTATATTAACCATAATATAATACGATCTATTCTGGTTTCTGATTGCCCTATCATGGAAGTTTAATAGTGCATTCTAGTCGTCATTTCATGCGCTTTAAGGTGCCGCCTAGCCCAATACGCTATCTGAAATAGGAGCGACGTAAATTGAACAAATGTGATAGAATTTTGCTGAATTCTTATATTAACCATAATATAATACGATGTATTCGAGTCTCTGATTGCCCTATCATAGAAGTTTAATAGTGCATTTTACTCGTCCTTTCATGTGCTTTAAGGTGCCGCCTAGCCCAATACGCTATCTGCAATAGGAGCAACGTAAATTGAACAAATGTGATAGAATTTTGCTGAATTCTTAAATTAACCATAATATGAAATGATCTAATCGGGTCTCTGTTTGCCCTACCCTAGAAGTTTAATAGTGCATTTTACTCTATATTTCATGCGTTTTAAGGTGCCGCTTAGCCCAATACGCTATCTGAAATAGGAGCGACATAAATTGAACAAATGTGATAAAATTACGTTGAATTCTTATATTAACAATAATACAAAATGATCTAATCGGGTCTCTGATTGCAGTGTCATAGAAGTTTACTACTGCATTTTACTCGACATTTCATGCGCTTTAATATGCCACCTTGCCCAATACGCTATCTGAAATAGGGGCGACGTAAATTGAACAAATGTGATAGAATTACGCAGAATTCTTATATTAACCATAATTTAAGATGATCTAATCGGGTCTCTGATTGCCCTGTCACAGAAGTTCAGCAGTGCATTTTACTCGTCATTTCTTGCGCTTTAAGGCGCCGTCTAGCCCCATCCGCTATCTGAAATTGGAGCAGCGTAAATTGAATAAATGTGATAGAGTTACGCAGAATTCTTATATAAACCATAATATAATACGATCTATTCGGGTCTCTGATTGCCCTATCATAGAAGTTTAATAGTGCATTTTATTCGTCATTTCATGCGCTTTAAGGTGACACTTAGCCCAATACGCTATCTGAAATAGGAGCTGCGTAAACTGAATAAATGTGATAGAGTTACGCAGAATTCTTATATTAACCATAATATAAAATGATATAATCGGGTCTCTGTTTGCCGTACCCTAGAAGTTTAATAGTGCATTTTACTCGACATTTCATGCGCTTTAAGATGCCACCTAGCCCAATACGCTATCTGAGATAGGGGCGACGTAAGTTGAACAAATGTGATAAAATTTCGCGGAATTCTTATATTAACCATAATATAAAATGATCTAATCGGGTCTCTGATTGCCCTATCATAGAAGATTAATAGTGCATTTTACTCGCCATTCCATGCGCTTTAAGATTCCGCCTATCCCAATACGCTATCTGAAATTGTAGCTACGTAAATTAAACAAACTTGATAGAATTACGCAGAATTCTTATATTAACCATAATATAATACGATCTATTCGGGTCTCTGATTGCCCTATCATAGAAGTTTAGTAGTGCATTTTACTCGACATTTCGTGCGCTTTAAGATGCCGCATAGCCCAATACGCTACCTGAAGTAGGAGCGACGCAAATTGTACAAACGTGATAGAATTACGCAGAATTATTATATTAACCATAATGTAATATGATCTATTCGGGTCTCTGATTGCCCTATCATAGAAGTTAAATAGTGCATTATACTCGCCATTTCATGCGCTTTATGCTGCCGCCTAGCCCAATACGCCATCTGAAATTGGAGCTGCATAAATTGAATAAATGTGATAGAGTTACGCAGAATTCTTATATTAACCATAACATAAAATGATCTAATCGGGTCTCTGATTGCCCTATCATAGAAGTTTAATAGTGCATTTTACTCGTCATTTAATGCGCTTTAAGGTGCCGCTTAGCCCAATACGCTATCTGAAATAGGAGCGACGTAAATTGAACAAATATGATAGAATCTCGCTGAATTCATATACTAACCATAATATAAAATCATCTAATTGGGTCTCTGATGGCCGTATCTGAGAGGGTTAGTATTGCATTTTACTCGCCATTTCATGCGTTTTAAGATGCCGCCTAGCCCAATACGCTATCTGAAATAGGAGCGTCGTAAATTGAACAAATGTGATAGAATTACGCAGAATTCTTATCTTAACCATAATTTAAAATGATCTAATCGGGTCTCTGATTGCCTTATCATAGAAGTTTAATAGTGAATGTTACTCGTCATTTCATGCGGTTTAAGGTGCCGCCTAGCCCGATACGCTGTCTGAAATAAGAGCACCATAAATTGAACAAATGTGATAGAAGTACGCAGAATTCTTATATGAACCATAATATAATACGATCAATTCAGGTCTCTGATTGCCCTATCATAGAAGTTTAATGGTGCATTTTACTCGTCATTTCATGCGTTTTAAGGTGCCGCCTCGCCCAATACGCTATTTGAAATAGGAGCGTCGTAAATTGAACAAATGTGATAGAATTACGCAGAATTCGTATCTTAACCATAATTTAAAATGATCTAATCGGGTCTCTGATTGCCCTATCATAGAAGTTTAATAGTGCATTATACTCGTTAGTTCATGCGCTTTAAGATGCCGCCTATCCCAATACGCTATCTGAAATAGGGGCCACGTAAATTGAACAAATGTGATAAAAAAAGCTGATTTCTTATATTAACCATAATATAAAATGATCTAATCGTGTGTCTGATTGCCCAATCATAGAAGGTTAGTAGTGCATTTTAGTCGACATTCCACGCGCTTTAAGATGCCGCCTAGCCCAACACGCAGTCTGAAATTGGAGCGACGTAAATTGAACAAATGTGATGGAATTACGGTGCATCCTTATATTAATCATAATATAAGATGACGTAATCGGGTCTCTGTTTGCCCTACCCTAGAAGTTGAATAGTGCATTTTACTCGACATTTCATGCGCTTTGAGATGCCACCTAGCCTAATACGCTATCTGAAATAGGGGCGATGTAAATTGATCAAATGTGATAAAATTACGCTGCATCCTTATATTAATCATAATACAAGATGACCTGATCGGGTCTCCGATTACCCTATCCTAGAAGTTTAGTATTGCCTTTTACTCGTCATTTCATTCGCTTTAAGGTGCAGCCTATCCCAATACGCTATCTGAAATAGGGGCGATGTAAATTGAACAAATGTGATAAAATTAAGCTGAATTCTTATATTAACCATAATATAAAATGATCTAATCTGGTGACTGATTGCCCAATCATAGAAGGTTAGTAGTGCATTTTAGTCGACATTCCACGCGCTTTAAGATGCCGCCTAGCCCAACACGCAGTCTGAAATTGGAGCGACGTAAATTGAACAAATGTGATGGAATTACGGTGCATCCTTATATTAATCATAATATAAGATGACGTAATCGGGTCTCTGTTTGCCCTACCCTAGAAGTTTAATAGTGCATTTTGCTCGCTATTCCATGCGCTTTGAGATGCTTGTTAGCACAATACGTTATCCGAAATAGGAGCGACGTAAATTGAACAAATGTGATAGAATTACGCAGAATTCTTGTATTAACCATAATTTAAAATGATCTAATCGGGTCTCTGATTGCCCTATCATAGAAGTTGAATATTGGATTGTTCTCGTCATTTCATGCGCTTTATGGTGCCGCTTAGCCCAATACGCTATCTGAAATTGGAGCTACGTAAATTGAACAAGTGTGATAGAATTTCGCTGAATTCTTATATTAACCATAATGTAAAATGATCTAATCGGTTCTCCGTTCGCCCTAACCTAGAAGTTTAATAGTGCATTTTACTCGCACTTTCATGCGCTTTGAGATGCCGCTTAGCCCAATACGCTATCTGAAATAGGTGCGACGTAAATTGATCAAATGTGATAAAATTACGTGGAATTCTTATATTAACCATAATTTAAAATGATCTAATCGGGTCTCTGATTGCCCTATCATAGAAGTTTAATAGTGCATTTTACTCGTCATTTCATGCGCTTTGAGATGCCGCTTAGCCCAATACGCTATCTGAAGTAGGAGCGACGTAAATTGAACCAACGTGGTTGAATTACGCCGAATTCTTATATTAACCATAATATAATATGATCTATTCGGGTGACTGATTGCCCTATCATAGAAGTTTAGTAGTGCATTTTACTCCACATGCCATGCGCTTTAAGATGCCGCCTAGCCCAATATACTATCTGAAATAGGAGCGTCGTAAATTGAACTAATGTGATAGAATTATGCAGAATTCTTATATTAACCATAATATAAAATGATCTAATCGGGTCTCTGATTGCCCAATCATAGAAGATTAATAGTGCATTTTACTCGTCATTTCATGCGCTTTAAGGTGCCGCCTAGCGCAATACGCTATCTGGAATAGGAGCGACATAAATTGAACAAATGTGATAGAATTACGAACAATTCTTATATTAACCATAATATAGAATGATCTAATCGGGTCTTTGATTGCCCTAGCATAGAAGGTTAGCAGTGCATTTTACTCGTCATTCTACGCGCTTTAAGGTGCCGCCAAGCCCAATACGCTATCTGAAATAGGAGCGACATAAATTGAACAAACGTGATAGAATTACGCAGAATTCTTATATTAACCATAATATAATACGATATATACGGTTCTCTGATTGACCTATCATAGAAGTTTAATAGTGCATTCTACTCGTCATTTCATGCGCTTTAAGGTGCCGCTTAGCCCAATACGCTATCTGAAATAGAAGCGACGTAAATGGAACAAATGCGATAGAATTTCTCTGAATTCTTAAATTAACCATAATATGAAATGATCTAATCGGGTCTCTGTTTGCCCTACCCTAGAAGTTTAATAGTGCATTTTACTCTACATTTCATGCGCTCTAAGGTGCCGTCTAGCCCAATCCGCTATCTGAAATTGGAGCTGCGTAAATTGAATAAATGTGATAGAGTTACGCAGAATTCTTGTATAAACCATAATGTGAAATGATAACATCGGGTCTCTGATTGCCCTATCAAAGAAGTTTAGTACTGCATTTTACTCGTCATTCCATGCGCTTTAAGGAGCCTCTTAGCCCTATACGCTATCTGAAATAGGAGCGACGTAAATTGAACAAATGTGATAGAATTACGCAGAATTCTTATATTAACCATAATACAAAATGATCTCATCGGGTCTCTGATTCCCCTATCATAGAAGTTTAATAGTGCATTTTACACGACATTTCATGCGCTTTAAGATGCCGCCTCGCCCAATACGCTATCTGAAATAGGAGCGACGTAAATTGAACAAATGTGATAGAATTACGCAAGAATTCTTATATTAACCATAACTTAAGATGATCTAATCGGGTCTCTGATTGCCCTATCACAGAAGTTCAGTAGTGCATTTTACTCGACATTTCATGCGCTTTAAGGTGCCGTCGAGCCCAAACCGCTATCTGAAATTGGAGCTGCGTAAATTGAATAAATGTGATAGAGTTACGCAGAATTCTTATATTAACCATAATACAAAATGATCTCATCGGGTCTCTGATTGCCCTATCATAGAAGTTTAATAGTGCATTTTACTCGACATTTCATGCGCTTTAAGATGCCGCCTAGCCCAATACAATATCTGAAATAGGAGCGACGTAAAGTGAACAGACGTGATAGAATTACGCAGAATTCTTATATTAACCATAATTTAAGATGATCTAATCGGGTCTCTGATTGCCCTATCACAGAAGTTTAGTAGTGCATTTTACTCGACATTTCATGCGCTTTAAGGTGCCGTCTAGCCCAATCCGCTATCCGAAATTGGAGCTGCGTAAATTGAATAAATGTGATAGAGTTACGCAGAATTCTTATATTAACCATAATACAAACTGATCTCATCGGGTCTCTGATTGCCCTATCATAGAAGTTTAATAGTGCATTTTACTCGACATTTCATGCGCTTTAAGATGCCACATAGTCCAAAACGCTATCTGAAATTGCAGCTACGTAAATGGAACAGACGTGATAGAATTACGCAGAATTCTTATATTAACCATAATATAATACGATGTATTCGGGTCTCTGATTGCCATATCATAGAAGTTTAATAGTGCATTTCACTCGTCATTTCATGCGCTTTAAGGTGCCGCCTAGCCCAATACGCTACCTGAAATGGGTGCGGCATAAATTGATCAAATGTGATAAAATTACGTTGAATTCTTATATTAACAATAATACAAAATGATCTAATCGGGTCTCTGATCGCACTATCATAGAAGTTTACTAGTGCATTGTACTCGACATTTCATGCGCTTTAAGATGCCACCTAGCTGAATACGCTATCTGAAATTGGAGCGACGTAAATTGAATAAATGTGATAGAGTTACGCAGAATTCTTATATTAACCATAATACAAAATGATCTCATCGGGTCTCTGATTCCCCTATCATAGAAGTTTAATAGTGCATTTTACACGACATTTCATGCGCTCTAAGATGCCGCCTCGCCCAATACGCTATCTGAAATAGGAACGACGTAAATTGAACAAATGTGATAGAATTACGCAAGAATTCTTATATTAACCATAATTTAAGATGATCTAATCGGGTCTCTGATTGCCCTATCACAGAAGTTTAGTAGTGCATTTTACTCGTCATTTCATGGGCTTTAAGATGCCGAATCGCCCAATACGCTATCTGAAATAGGAGCTGCGTAAATTGATAAATGTGATAGAGTTACGCAGAATTCTTATATTAACCATAATATAAAATGATCTAATCGGGTCTCTGATTGCCATATCATAGAAGGTTAGTAGAGCATTTTACTCGTCATGTCATGCGCTTTAAGGTCCCGCCCAGCCCACTCCGCTATCTGATATTGGAGCTACCTAAATTCAACAAATGTGATAGAATTACGCAGAATTCTTATATTAACCATAATATAAAATGATCTAATGGGGTCTCTAATTAACCTATCATAAAAGTTTAGTAGTGCATTTTAATCGACATTTCATGCCCTTTAAGATTCTGCTTAGCCCGATACGCTATCTGAAATAGGAGCGACGTAAATTGAACAAATGTGATATAATTACGCTGAATTCTCATATTAACCATAATATAATACGATCTATTCGGGTCTCTGATTGCCCTATCATAGAAGCTTAATAGTGCATTTTCCTCGACATTTCATGCGCTTTAAGATGCCGCCTCGCCCAATACGCTATCTGAAATAGGAGCGACGTAATTGGAACAAATGCGATAGAATTTCTCGGAATTCTTAAATTAACCATAATATGAAATGATCTAATCGGGTCTCTATTTGCCCTACCCTAGAAGTTTAATAGAGCATTTTACTCTACAATTCATGCGCTTTAAGGTGCCGTCTAGCCCAATCCGCTATCTGAAATTGGAGCTGCGTAAATTGAATAAATGTGGTAGAGTTTCGCTGAATTCTTAAATTAACCATAATATAAGATAACCTAATCGGGTCTCTGTTTGCCGTACCGAAGAAGTTTAGCAGTGCAGTTTACTCGGCATATCATGCGCTTTAAGATGCAGCATAGACCAATACGCTATCTGAAATAGGACCGACGTAAATTGAACAAATGTGATAGAATTACGCAGAAATCTTATATTAACCATAATATAAAATGATCTAATCGGGTCTCTGTTTGCCCTACACTAGAAGTTTAATAGTGCATTTTAATCGACATCTCATCCCCTTTAAGATTCTGCTTAGCCGAATACGCTATCTGAAATAGGAGCGACCTAAATTGAACAAATGTGATAGAATTTTGCTGAATTCTTATATTAAACATAATATAAAATGATCTAATCGGGTCTCTGTTTGCCCTACCCTAGAAGTTTAATAGTGCATTTTACTCGTCATTTCATGCGCTTTAAGGTGCCGCCTAGCCCAATACGCTATCTGACATAGGAGCGACGTAAATTAAGCAAATGTCATAGAATTACGCACAATTCTTATATTAATCATAATATAAGATGGTCTAATCGGGTCTCTGATTGCCGTATCATAGAAGCTTAATAGTGCATTTTACGCGACATTTGATGCGCTTTAAGATGCCGCCTCGCCCAATACGCTATCTGGAACAGGAGCGTCGTAAATTGAACAAATGTGATAGAATTACACTGAGTTCTTATATTAATCATAATATAAGATGACCTAATCGGGTCTCTGGTTGACCTATCCGAGAAGTTTAGTAGTTCATTTTACTCGCATGTTCATGCGCTTTAAGATGCCGCCTATCTCAATACGATATCTGGTGTAGGAGCGACGTGAATTGGACAAATGTGAAAGAATTACGATGAATTCTTAAATTAACAATAATATAACATGATCTAATCGGGATTCTGATTGCCCTATCCTAGAAGTTTAACAGTGCATTTTACTCGCCATTTCATGCGCTTTGAGATGCTGCTTAGCCCAATACGCTATCCGAAATAGGAGCGACGTAAATTGAACAAATGCGATAGAATTTCGCTGATTTCTTATATTAACCATAATATAAAATAATCTAATCGTGTCTCTGTTTGCCCTACCCTAGAAGTTTAATAGTGCATTTTACACGCCATTTCATGCGCTTTGAGATGCCGCGTAGCCCAATACGCTATCTGAAATAGGAGCGACGTAAGTTGAACAAATATGATAGAATTTCGCTGATTCTTTTATTAACCATAATGTAAAATGATCGAATCGCGTCTCTGCTCGCCCTAGCCTAGAAGTTTAATAGTGCATCTTATTCGCCATTTCATGCGCTTGAGATGCCGCTTAGCCCAATACGCTATCTGAATAGGAGCGACGTAATTGAACAAATGTGATAGAATTTCGCTGAATTCTTATATTAACCATAATATAAAATGATCTAATCGGGGTCTCTGTTTGCCCTACCCTAGAACTTTAATAGAGCATTTTACGCGTCATTTCATGCGCTTTGAGATGCCCCTTAGCCCAATAAGCTATCTGAAATTGGAGCGACGTAAATTAAATAAACGTGATAGAATTTCGTTGGATTCTTATATTAACCATAATGTAAAATGATCTAATCGGGTCTCTGTTCGCCCTAGCCTAGAAGTTTAATAGTGCATTTTATTCGCCATTCATGCGCTTTGAAATGCCGCTTAGCCCAATACGCTATCTGTAATGGAGCGATGTAAATTGAACAAATGTGATAGAATTTGCTGAATTCTTAAATTAACCATAATATAAAATGATCTAATCGGGTCTCTGTTTGCCCTACCCTAGAAGGTTAATATTAAATTTTACTCGCCACTCCATGCGCTTTAAGATCCCGCCTCGCCCAATACGCTATCTGAAATAGGAGCGACGTAGAGTGAACAAATGTGATAGGATTACGCAGAATTCTTATATTAACCATATTATAGAATCATCTAATCGGGTCTCTGATTGCCCTATCATAGATGTTTAATAGTGCATTTTACTCTCCATTTCATGAGCTTTAAGGTGCCGTCTAACCCAATCTGCTATCTGAAATTGGAGCTACGTAAATTGAACAAATGTGACAGAGTTACGCAGAATTCTTATATTCACCATAATATAAAATGATCTAATCTGGTCTCTGTTTGCCCTAGAAGTTTAATAGTGCATATTACTCGACATTCCACGCGCTTTAAGATGCCGGCTAGACCAATGCGCTTTCTGAAATAGGGGCGACGTGATTTGGATAAATGTGATAGAGTTACGCTGAATTCTTAAATTGACCGTAATATAAAATGATCTAATCGGTTCTCTGATTGCCCTATCCTAGAAGTTTAGTAGAGCATTTTACTCGACATTTCGTGCGCTTTAATATTCCGCTTAGCCCAATTCGCTACCAGAAATAGGAGCGACGTAAATTGAACAAATGTGATAGAATTTCGCTGAATTCTTATATTAACCAAAATATAAAATGATCTAATCGGGTCTCTGATTGCCCTACCCTAGAAGTTTAATAGTGCATTTTACTCTCCAGTTCATGCGCTTTGAGATGCCGCGTTGCCCAATACGCTATCTGAGATAGGAGCGACGTAATTGAACAAATGTGCTAGAATTTCGCTGAATACTTATATTAACCAAAATATAAATGATCTAATCGGGTCTCTGATTGCCCTATCATAGAAGTTTAATAGTGCATTTACTCGCCATTCCACGCGCTGTAAGATAACGCCTAGCCCAGTACGCTATCTGAATAGGGGCGACGTAAATTGAACAAATGTGATAGAATTTCGCTGAATGCTTATATTAACCTTAATGTAAAATGATCTAATCGGGTCTCTGTTCCCCCTACCCTAGAAGTTTAATAGTGCATTTCACTCGCCATTTCATGCGCTTTGAGATGCCGCTTAGCTGAATACGCTATCTGAAATATGAGCGACGTATATTGAACAAATGTGATAGAATTTCGATAAATTCTTATATTAACCTTAATGTAAAATGATCTAATTGGGTCTCTGATTGCCATATCATAGAAGTTTAATAGTGCATTTTACACGGCATACCACGCGCTTAAGATGCCGCCTAGCCCAGTTCGCAATCTGAAATAGGAACGACGTAAATTGAACAAATGTGATAGAATTTTGCTGAATTCTTAAATTAACCATAATATAAAATGTTCCAATCGTGTCTCTGTTTGCCCTACCCTAGAAGTTTAATAGTGCATTTTACAAGTCATTTCATGCGCTTTAAGGTGCCGCCAGGCCCAATCCGCTATCTGAAATAGGCGCGATATAAATTGAACAAATGTGATAAAATTACGGTGAATTCTTATATTAAAAAAAATATAAAATGATCTAATCGGGTCTCTGATTGCCCTATCATAGAAGTTTAATAGTGCATTTTACTCAACGCTTCATGCACTTTAAGATGCCACCTAGAACAATACGCTATCTGAAATAGGGGCGACGTAAATTGAACAAATGTGATAAAATTTCGCCGAATTCTTATATTAACCATAATATAAGATGACCTAATCGGGTCTCTGTTAGCCCTATCCGAGAAGTTTGGTAGTGCATTTTACTCGACATTTCACGCGCCTTAAGACGCCGCCTAGCCCAATACGCTATCTGAAATTGGAGCTACGTAAATTGAAAAAATGTGATAGAATTTCGCAGAATTCTTATATTAACCATAATATAAAATGATCTGATCGGGTCTCTGATTGCCCTATCATAGAGGTTAGTAGTGAATTTTACTCGCCATTCCACGCGCTTAAGATGCCGCCTAGCACAATACGCTATCTGAAATAGGGGCGTCGTAAATTGACAAATGTGATAGAATTTCGCTGAATCCTTACATTAACCATAATATAGAATGATCTAATCGGGTCTCTGATTGCCCTATCGTAGAAGCTTAATAGTGCATTTTGCTCAACATTTCATGCGCTTTAAGATGCCACCTAGCCCAATACGCTATCTGAAATTGGAGCTACGTAATTGAACAAACGTGATAGAATTACGCAGAATTCTTATATTAATCCAAACATAAGATGACCTTATCGGGTCTCTGATTGCCCTATCCTCGAAGTTTAGTAGTGCATATTACTCGATATTTCATGCGCTTTATGATGCCGCTTAGCCCAATACGCTATCTGAAGTAGGAGCGACATAATTGAACAAATGTGATAGAAGTACGCAGAATTCTTGTATTAACCATAATATAATACGATCTATTCGGGTCTCTGATTTCCCTATCATAGAACTTTAACTGTGCGTTTTGCTCGGCATTTCATGCGCTTTAAGGTGCCGCTTAGCCCAATACGCTATCTGAAGTTGGAGCGACATAAATTGAACGAATGTGATAAAATTACGTTGAATTCTTATATTAACCATAATATGAGATGACCTAATCGGGTCTCTGTTAGCCCTATCCGAGAAGTTTGGTAGTGCATTTTACTCGTCATTTCATGCGCTTTAAGATGCCACCTAGCCCAATACGCTTT
>CAKAJE020000264.1:440992-633279 GCA_916610135.2 Macropis europaea
TTGCTTTAAGGTGCCGCTTATCCCAATACACTACTTGAAGTAGGAGCGACGTAAGTTGAACAAATGTGATAAAATTACGCTGAATTCTTGTGTTAACAATAATATAAAATGATCTAATCAGGTCTCTGATTGCCCTATCATAGAAGTTTAATAGTGCATTTTACTCGTCATGTCATGCGCTTTATGGTGCCGCCTAGCCCAATACGCTATCTGAAATAGGAGCGACGTAAGTTGAACAAATGTGATAGAATTACGCTGGATTCTTATATTAACCATTATATAAGATGACCTAATCGGATCTCTAATTGCCATATCCTAGAAGCGTAGTAGTGCATTTTTCTTGACATTTCATGCGCTTTAAGATGCCGCTTAGCCCATTACGCTATCTGAAGTAGGAGCTACGTAAGTTGAGTAAATGTGGTACAATTACGCTGAATTCTTATATTAACCATAATATAAAATGATCTAATCAGGTCTCTGATTGCCCTATCATAGAAGTTTAATAGTGCATTTTACTCGTCATGTCATGCGCTTTATGGTGCCGCCTAGCCCAATACGCTATCTGAAATAGGAGCGACGTAAATTGAACAAATGTGATAGAATTTCGCTGAATTCTTATATTAACCATAATAGAAAATGATGTAGTCGGGTCTCTGATTGCCCTATCAAACAAGCTCAGTAGTGCATTTTACTCCTCATTTCATGCGCTTTACGGTGCCGTCTAGCCGAATCCGGTACCTGAAATTGGAGCTGCGTAAATTGAATAAATGTGATAGAGTTACGCAGAATTCTTATATTAACCATGATATAAAATGATCTAATCGGGTCTCTGATTGCCCTATCTTAGAAGTTTAATAGTGAATTTTACTCGACATTTAATGCGCTTTATGGTGCCGCTTAGCCCAATACGCTATCTGAAACAGGAGCGACGTAAATTGAACAAATGTGATAGAATTTCGCTGAATTCTTATACTAACCATAATATAAAATGATCTAATCGCGTCTCTGATTGCCCTATCTTAGAAGTTTAATACTGCATTTTACTCGTCATTTCATGCGCTTTAGGGTCCCGCCTAGCCCAACACGCTATCTGAAATAGGAGCGACGTAAATTGAACAAATGTGATAGAATTTCGCAGAATTCTTAAATTAACCATAATATGAAATGGTCTAATCGGGTCTCTGTTTGCCCTACCCTAGAAGTATAATAGTGCATTTTACTCGACATTTCATGCGCTTTATGATTCCACCTAGACCAATACGCTATCTGAAATAGGGGCAACGTAAATTGAACAAATGTGATAGAATTACGCAGAATTCTTATATCAATCATAATATAAGACGACCTAATCGGGTCTCTGATTGCCCAATCTTAGAAGTTAAATAGTGAATTTTACTCGACATTTAAGACGCTTTATGGTGCCGCTTAGCCCAATACGCTATCTGAAACAGGAGCGACCTAAATTGAACAAATGTGATAGAATTTCGCTGAATCCTTATACTAACCATAATATAAAATGATCTAATCGCGTCTCTGATTGCCCTATCTTAGAAGTTTAATACTGCATTTTACTCGTCATTTCATGCGCTTTAGGGTCCCGCCTAGCCCAATACGCTATCTGAAATAGGAGCGACGTAAATTGAACATAGGTGATAGAATTACACAGAATTCTTATATTAACCATAATATAAAATGATCTAACCGGGTCTCTGTTTGCCCTACCCTAGAAGTGAAATTGCGCATTTTACTCGACATTTCATGCGCTTTAAGATGCCACCTAGCCCAATACGCTATCTGAAATAGGGGCGACGTAAATTGAACAAATGTGATAAAATTACGCTGAATTGTTATATTAACAATAATATAAAATGATTTAAACGGGTCTCTGATTGCCGTATCATATAAGTTTCCTAGTGCATATTACTCGTCATTTCATGCGCTTTAAGGTGCCGCTTCGCCGAATGCGCTATCTGAAATAGGAGCAACGTAAATTGAACAAATGTGATAGAATTACGCTGAATCCTTATATTAACCAAAATATAAGATGACTTAATCGGCTCTCTGTTTGCCCTACCCTAGATGTTTAATAATGCATTTTACTCGACATTTCATGCGCTTTATGATTCCACCTAGACCAATACGCTATCTGAAATAGGGGCAACATAAATTGAACAAATGTGATAGAATTACGCAGAATTCTTATATCAATCATAATATAAGATGACCTAATCGGGTCTCTGATTGCCCTATCCGAGAAGTTTAGTAGTGCATTTTACTCGTCATTCCATGCGCTTTAAGGTGCCGTCTAGCCCAATCCGCTATATCAAATAGGAGATACGTAAATTGAGCAAATGTGATGGATTTACGCATAATTCTTATATTAACCATAATACAAAATGATCTAATCGGGACTCTGATTGCCCTATCATAGAAGTTTAACAGTGCACATTACTCTCCATTTCATTTGCTTTAAGGTGCCGTTTAGCCCAATACGCTATCTGAAATAGGAGCGTCGTAAATTGAACAAATGTGATAGAATTACACTGAATTCTTATATTAACCATAATATAATATGATCAATTCGGGTCTCTGATTGCCCTATCATAGAATTTTAATAGTTCACTTTCCTCGTCATTTCATGCGTTTTAAGGTGCCGCTTAGCCCAATACGCTATCAGAAATAGGAGCGACGTAAATTGAACAAATGTGATAGAATTTCGCAGAATTCTTATATTAACGATAATATAAAATGATCTAATCGGGTCTCTGATTGCCCTATCATAGAAGGTTAGCAGTGCATCTTATTCGTCATTCCAGGCGCTTTAAGATGCCGCCTAGCCCAATGCGCTATCTGAAATAGGAGCGACGTAAATTGAACAAATGTGATAGAATTACGCAGAATTCTAATATTAACCAGAATATGAAATGATCTAATGGGGTCTCTGATTACCCTATCACTGAAGTTTAGTAGTGCATTTGAATCCGCATTTCATGGCCTTTAATATTCTGCTCAGCCCAATATGCTATCTGAAATAGGAGCGACGTACATTGAACAAATGTGATAGAATTACGCAGATTTCTTATATTAACCATAATATAATACGATATATTCGGGTCTGTGATTGGCCCATCATAGAAGTTTAATACTGCATTTTACTCGTCATTTCATGCGCTTTAAGGTACCGCTTAGCCCAATACGCTGTCTGAAATAGGAGCGACGTAAATTGAACTAATGTGATAGAATTTCGCTGAATTCTTAAATTAACCATAATATAAAATGATCTAATCGGGTCTCTGTTTGCCCTACCCTAGAAGTTTAATAGTGCATTTTACTCGTCATATCATGCGCTTTAAGGTGCGGCTTAGCCCAATACGCTATCTGAAAAAGGAGCGACGTAAATTGAACAAATTTGATAGAATTACGCAAGAATTCTTATATTAACCATAATTTAAAATGATCTAATCGGGCCTCTGATTGCGCTATCATAGAAGTTTAATAGTGCATTTTACACGTCATTTCATGCGCTTTATGGTGCCGCTTAGCCCAATACGCTATCTGAAATAGGAGTGACGTAAATTGAACATATGTGATAGAATTTAGCTGAATTCTTATATTAACGATAATATAAAATGATCTAATCGGGTCTCTGATAGCCCTATCATAGAAGGTTAGTAGTGTATTTTACTTGTCATTCCACGCACTTTAAGATGACGCCTAGCCCAATACGCTATTTGAAATAGGAGCGACGTATATTGAACAAATGTGATAGAATTACGCTGCATCCTTATATTAATCATAATATAAGATGATATTATCGGGTCACCGATTGCCCTATCCTAGAAGTTTAGTAGTGCATTTTACTCGACATTTCATGCGCTTTAAGATGCCGCCTAGCCGAATATGCTATGTGAAGTAGGAGCGACGTAAATTGAACGAACGTGATAGACTTACGCAGAATTCTTAAATTAACCATAATATAAATTGATCTAATCGGGTCTCTGTTTGCCCTACCCTAGAAGTTTAATAGTGCATTTTACTCGTCATATCATGCGCTTTAAGGTGCGGCTTAGCCCAATACGCTACCTGAAAAAGGAGCTACGTAAATTGAGTAAATGTGATAAAATTTCGCTGAATTCTTATATTAACCATAGTATAAGATGACCAAATCGGGTCTCTGATTGCCCTATCATAGAAGTTTAATAGTGCATTTTACTCGACATTTCATGCGCTTTAAGATGCCGCCTAGCCGAATATGCTATGTGAAGTAGGAGCGACGTAAATTGAACGAACGTGATAGATTTACGCAGAATTGTTAAATTAACCATAATATAAATTGATCTAATCGGGTCTCTGTTTGCCCTGCCCTAGAAGTTTAATAGTGCATTTTACTCGACATTTCATGCGCTTTAAGATGCCACCTAGCCCAATACGCTATCTGAAATAGGAGCGACGTAAATTGTACAAATGTGATAGAATTTCGTTGAATTCTTATATTAATCATAATATAAAATGATCTAATCGGGTCTTTGATTGCCCTATCATAGAAGGTTAGTAGTGCATTTTACTCGTCATTCCACGCGCTTTAAGATCCCGCCAAGCCCAATATGCTCTCTGAAATAGGAGCGACGTAAATTGAACAAATGTGATAGAATTTCGCTGAATTCTTAAATTAACCATAATATAAAATGATCTAATCGGGTCTCTGTTTGCCCTACCCTAGAAGTTTAATAGTGCATTTAACTCGACATTTCATGCGCTTTAAGATGCCAAGTAGCCCAATACGATATCTGAAATTGGAGCGACGTAAATGGAACAAATGTGGTAGAATTACGGAGCATCCTTATATTAATCATAATATAAGATGACCTTATCGGGTCTCTGATTGCCCTATCCGAGATGTTTAGTAGTGCACTTTACTCAACATTTCATGCGCTTTAAGATGTCGCCCACCCCAATACGCTGTCTGAAATAGGAGCGACGTAAATTGAACAAATGTGATAGGATTACGCTGAATTCTTATATTAATCGTAATATAAGATGACATAATCGGGTCACTGATTGCCCTATCCTAGAAGTTTCGTGGTGCATTTTACTCGACATTTCATGCGCTTTAAGATGCCGTTTAGCCCAATACGCTATCTGAAATAGGAGCGACGTAAATGGAACAAATGTAATAGATTCACGCAGAATTCATATATTAACCATAATATAGAATGATCTAATCGGGTATCTGATTGCCCCATCATAGAAGTTTAATAGGGCATTTTACTCGACATTTCATGCGCTTTAAGATGCCACCTAGCTCAATACGCTACCTGAAGTAGGAGCGACGCAAATTGAACAAATGTGACAGAATTACGCAGAATCCTTATATTAACAATAATATAAAATGATCTGATCGGGTCTCTGATTGCCCTATCATAGAAGTTTAATAGTGCATTTTACTCGACATTGCACGCGCTTTAAGACCCCACCTATCCCAATACGCTATCTGAAAGAGGAGCGACGTAAATTGAACAAATGTGATAGAATTTCGCTGAATTCTTAAATTAACCATAATATAAAATGATCTAATCGGGTCTCTGTTTGCCCTACCCTAGAAGTTTAATAGTGCATTTTACTCGACATTTCATGCGCTTCGAGATGCCGCTCAGCTCAATACGCTATCTGAAATTGGAGAGCCGTAAATTGAACAAATGTGATAGAATTTTCCTGAAATCTTATATTAAACAAAATATAAAATGATCTAATCGGGTCTCTGATTGCCCTATCATAGAAGTTTAGAAGTGCACTTTACTCGCCCTTCCACGCGCTTTAAGATGCTGCCCAGCCCAGCACGCTATCTGAAATAGGAGCGACGTAAGTTGAACAAATGTGACAGAATTATGCTGAATTCTTATATTAACCGTAATATAGAATGATCTAATCGGGTCTCTGTTTGACTTACCCTAGAAGTTTAATAGTGCATTTTACTCGCCATTTCATGCGCTTTGAGATGCCGCTTAGCACAATACGCTTTCTGAAATATGAGCGACGTAAATTGAACAAATGTGATAGAATTTCGCTAAATTCTTATATTAACCTTAATGTAAAATGATCTAATCGGGTCTCTGTTTGCCCTACCCTAGAAGTTTGATAGTGCATTTTACTCGTCATTTCATGCGCTTTGAGATGCCGCTCAGCCCAATACGCTATCTGAAATAGGAGCGACGTAAATGTAACAAATGTGATAGAAGTACGCTGAATTATTATATTAACCGTAATATAAAATGATGTAATCGGGGCTCTGTTTGCCTTACCCTAGAAGTTAAATTGAGCATTTTACACACCATGTCATGCGCTTTGTGATGCCGCTCAGCCCAGTACGCTATCTGAAATAGGAGCGACGTAAATTGAACAAATGTGATAGAATTTCGCTGAATTCTTATATTAACCAAAATATGAAATGATCTAATCGGGTCTCTGTTCGCCCTATCCTTGCAGTTTAATAGTGCATTTCACTCGTCATTCCACGCGCTTTAGGATGCCGATTAGCCCAATACGCTATCTGAAGTAGGAGCGACGTAAATTGAACAAATGCGACAGAATTTCCCTGAAATCTTATATTAAACGAAATATAAAATGATCTAATCGGGCCTCTGATTGCCCTATCATAGAAGTTTAGTAGTGCATTTTACTCGCCCTTCCACGCGCTTTAAGATGCCGCCTAGCCCAGTACGCTATCTGAAATAGGAGCGACGTAAGTTGAACAAATGTGATAAAATTACGCTGAATTCTTATATTAACAATAATATAAAATGATCTAATCAGGTCTCTGATTGCCCTATCATAGAAGTTTAATAGTGCATTTTACTCGTCATGTCATGGGCTTTATGGTGCCGCCTAGCCCAATACGCTATCTGAAATAGGAGCGACGTAAATTGAACATCTGTGATAGAATTTCGCTGAATTCTTATATTAACCAAAATATAAAATGATCTAATCGGGTCTCTGATTGCCCTATCATAGAAGTTTAATAGTGCATTTTACTCGCCATTCCACGCGCTTTAAGATGCCGCTTAGCCCAATACGCTATCTGAAATAGGAGCGACGTAAATTGAACAAATGTGATAGAATTTCGCCGAATTCTTAAATTAACCATAATATAAAATGATCTAATCGGGTCTCTGTTTGCCCTACCCTAAAAGTTTAATAGTGCATTTTACTCGACATTTCATGCGCTTTAAGATGCCAAGTAGCCCAATACGCTATCTGAAATTGGAGCGACGTAAATGGAACAAATGTGGTAGAATTACGGAGCATCCTTATATTAATCATAATATAAGATGACCTTATCGGGTCTCTGATTGCCCTATCCGAGATGTTTAGTAGTGCACTTTACTCAACATTTCATGCACTTTAAGATGCCGCCTATCTCAATACGATATCTGGTGTAGGAGTGACGTGAATTCGACAAATGTGATAGAGTTACGATGAATACTTAAATTAACAACAATAGAAGATGATCTAATCGGGATTCTAATTGCCCTATCCTAGAAGTTTAGTAGCGCATTTTACTCGTCATTTCATGCGCCTAAAGGTGCCGTTTTGCCCAATACGCTATCTGAAATAGGAGCGACGTAAATTGAACAAATGTGATAGAATTTCGCTGGATTCTTATATGAACCATAATATAATATGATCTATTCGAGTCTCTGATTGCCCTATCATGGAAGTTTAGTAGTGCATTTTACTCGCCATTTCATGCGCTGTAAGATGTCGCCCACCCCAATACGTTGTCTGAAATAGGAGCGACGTAAATTGAACAAATGTTATAGGATTACGCTGAATTCTTATATTAATCGTAATATAAGATGACATAATCGGGTCACTGATTGCCCTATCCTAGAAGTTTCGTGGTGCATTTTACTCGACATTTCATGCGCTTTAAGATGCCGTTTAGCCCAATACGCTATCTGAAATAGGAGCGACGTAAATGGAACAAATGTAATAGAATCACGCAGAATTCATATATTAACCATAATATAGAATGATCTAATCGGGTATCTGATTGCCCCATCATAGAAGTTTAATAGGGCATTTTACTCGACATTTCATGCGCTTTAAGATGCCACCTAGCTCAATACGCTACCTGAAGTAGGAGCGACGTAAATTGAACAAATGTGACAGAATTACGCAGAATCCTTATATTAACAATAATATAAAATGATCTGATCGGGTCTCTGATTGCCCTATCATAGAAGTTTAATAGTGCATTTTACTCGACATTGCACGCGCTTTAAGACGCCACCTAGCCCAATACGCTATCTGAAAGAGGAGCGACGTAAATTGAACAAATGTGATAGAATTTCGCTGAATTCTTAAATTAACCATAATATAAAATGATCTAATCGGGTCCCTGTTTGCCCTACCCAAGAAGTTTAATAGTGCATTTTACTCGCCATTTCATGTGCTTTGAGATGCCCCTTAGCCCAATACGCTATCTGAAATAGGAGCGACGTAAATTGAACAAATGTGATAGAATTTCGCTGAATTCTTATATTAACCAAAATATAAAATGATCTAATCGGGTCTCTGATTGCCCTATCATAGAAGTTTAATAGTGCATTTTACTCGTCATTTCATGCGCTTTAAGATGCCGCTCAGCCCAATACGCTATCTGAAATAGGAGCGACGTAAATGTAACAAATGTGATAGAAGTACGCTGAATTATTATATTAACCGTAATATAAAATGATGTAATCGGGGCTCTGTTTGCCTTACCCTAGAAGTTTAATTGAGCATTTTACACACCATGTCATGCGCTTTGTGATGCCGCGCAGCCCAGTACTCTATCTGAAATAGGAGCGACGTAAATTGAACAAATGTGATAGAATTTCGCTGAATTCTTATATTAACCAAAATATGAAATGATCTAATCGGGTCTCTGTTCGCCCTATCCTTGCAGTTTAATAGTGCATTTCACTCGTCATTCCACGCGCTTTAGGATGCCGATTAGCCCAATACACTATCTGAAGTAGGAGCGACGTAAATTGAACAAATGCGATAGAATTTCCCTGAAATCTTATATTAAACAAAATATAAAATGATCTAATCGGGCCTCTGATTGCCCTATCATAGAAGTTTAGTAGTGCATTTTACTCGCCCTTCCACGCGCTTTAAGATGCCGCCTAGCCCAGTACGCTATCTGAAATAGGAGCGACGTAAGTTGAACAAATGTGATAAAATTACGCTGAATTCTTATATTAACAATAATATAAAACGATCTAATCAGGTCTCTGATTGCCCTATCATAGAAGTTTAATAGTGCATTTTACTCGTCATTTCATGCGCTTTGAGATGCCGCTTAGCCCAATAAGCTATCTGAAATAGGAGCGACGTAAATTGAACAAAAGTGATAGAATTTCTCTGAAATCTTATATTAAACAAAATATAAAATGAACTAATCGGGTCTCTGATTGCCCTGTCATAGAAGTTTAATAGTGCATTTCACTCGAAATTTCATGCGCTTTGAGATGCCGCTTAGCTGAATACGCTATCTGAAATATGAGCGACGTATATTGAACAAATGTGATAGAATTTCGCTAAATTCTTATATTAACCTTAATGTAAAATGATCTAATTGGGTCTCTGATTGCCCTACCCTAGAAGTTTAATAGTGCATTTTACTCGCCATTTCATGCGCTTTGAGATGCCGCTTAGCCCAATACGCTATCTGAAATAGGAGCGACGTAAATTGAACAAATGTGATAGAATTTTCCTGAAATCTTATATTAAACAAAATATAAAATGATCTAATCGGGTCTCTGATTGCCCTATCATAGAAGTTTAGAAGTGCACTTTACTCGCCCTTCCACGCGCTTTAAGATGCTGCCCAGCCCAGCACGCTATCTGAAATAGGAGCGACGTAAGTTGAACAAATGTGACAGAATTATGCTGAATTCTTATATTAACCGTAATATAGAATGATCTAATCGGGTCTCTGTTTGACTTACCCTAGAAGTTTAATAGTGCATTTTACTCGCCATTTCATGCGCTTTGAGATGCCGCTTAGCACAATACGCTTTCTGAAATATGAGCGACGTAAATTGAACAAATGTGATAGAATTTCGCTAAATTCTTATATTAACCTTAATGTAAAATGATCTAATCGGGTCTCTGTTTGCCCTACCCTAGAAGTTTGATAGTGCATTTTACTCGTCATTTCATGCGCTTTGAGATGCCGCTCAGCCCAATACGCTATCTGAAATAGGAGCGACGTAAATGTAACAAATGTGATAGAAGTACGCTGAATTATTATATTAACCGTAATATAAAATGATGTAATCGGGGCTCTGTTTGCCTTACCCTAGAAGTTTAATTCAGCATTTTACACACCATGTCATGCGCTTTGTGATGCCGCTCAGCCCAGTACGCTATCTGAAATAGGAGCGACGTAAATTGAACAAATGTGATAGAATTTCGCTGAATTCTTATATTAACCAAAATATGAAATGATCTAATCGGGTCTCTGTTCGCCCTATCCTTGCAGTTTAATAGTGCATTTCACTCGTCATTCCACGCGCTTTAGGATGCCGATTAGCCCAATACGCTATCTGAAGTAGGAGCGACGTAAATTGAACAAATGCGACAGAATTTCCCTGAAATCTTATATTAAACAAAATATAAAATGATCTAATCGGGCCTCTGATTGCCCTATCATAGAAGTTTAGTAGTGCATTTTACTCGCCCTTCCACGCGCTTTAAGATGCCGCCTAGCCCAGTACGCTATCTGAAATAGGAGCGACGTAAGTTGAACAAATGTGATAAAATTACGCTGAATTCTTATATTAACAATAATATAAAATGATCTAATCAGGTCTCTGATTGCCCTATCATAGAAGTTTAATAGTGCATTTTACTCGTCATGTCATGGGCTTTATGGTGCCGCCTAGCCCAATACGCTATCTGAAATAGGAGCGACGTAAATTGAACAAATGTGATAGAATTTCTCCGAATTCTTAAATTAACCATAATATAAAATGATCTAATCGGGTCTCTGTTTGCCCTACCCTAGAAGTTTAATAGTGCATTTTACTCGACGTTTCATGCGCTTTAAGATGCAACCTAGCCCAATACGCTGTCTGAAACAGGGGCGACGTAAATTTAACAAATGTGATAAAATTACGCCGAATTCGTATATTAATAATAATATAAAATGATCTAATCGGGTCTCTGATTGCCCTATCATAGAAGTTTCATAGTGCATTTTACTCGTCATTTCATGCGCTTTAAGGTGCCGCTTAGCCCAATACGCTATCTGAAATAGGAACGACGTAAATTGAACAAATGTGATAAAATTACGTTGAATTCTTATATTAACAATAATATAAAATGATCTAATCGGGTCTCTGATTGCACTATCATAGAAGTTTAATTGTGCATTTTACTCGTCATTTCATGCGCTCTAAGGTGCCGCTTAGCCCAATACGCTATCTGAAATAGGAGCGACGTAAATTGAACAAATGTGATAGTATTTCGCTGAATTCTTATATTCACCATAATATAAGATGACCTAATCGGGTCTCTGATTGGCCTGCCTGAGAAGTTTAGTAGTGCATTTTACTCGTCATTTCATGCGCTTTAAGGTGCCGCGTAGTCCAATACGCTATCTGAAGTTGGAGCGACATAAATTGAACGAATGTGATAAAATTACGTTGAATTCTTATATTAACAATATTATAAAATGATCTAATCGGTTCTCTGATTGCCCCATCATAGAAGTTTAATAGTGCATTGTATTCGTCAGTTCTTGCGCTTCAAGGTGCCGCTTAGCCCAATACGCTATCTGAAATAGGAGCGACGTAAATTGAACAAATGTGATAGAATTTCGCCGAATTCTTATTTTAACCACAATATGAGATGACCTAATCGGGTCTCTGATTGCTGTATCCGAGAAGTTTAGTAGTGCGTTTTACTCGTCACTTCGTGCGCGTTACGGTGCCGTCTAGCCCAATCCGCTATCTGAAATTTGACCTACGTAAACTGAACAAACGTGATAGAATTACGCAGAATTCTTATATTAACCATAATATAAAACGATCTATTCTGGTCTCTGATTGCCCCATCCTAGAAGTTCAGTAGTGAATTTTACTCGACATTTCATGCTCTTTAAGATGCCGCTTAGCCCAATACGCTATCTGAAGTTGGTGCGACGTAAATTGAATAAATGTGATAGAAATTCGCTGAAGTCTTATATTAACCATAATATAAGATGACCTAATCGGGTCTCTGTTAGCCCTATCCGGGAAGTTTCGTAGTGCATTTTACTCGTCATTTCATGCGCTTTAAGATGCCGCTTAGCCCAATACGCTATCTGAAATAGGAGCGACGTAAATTGAACAAATGTGATGGAATTTCGCTGAATTCTTAATTTAACCATAATGTAAAATGATCTAATCGGGTCTCTGTTTGCCCTACCCTAGAAGTTTAATAGTGCATTTTACTCGTCATTTCATGCTATTTAAGATGCCATCTAGCCCAATACGCTATCTGAAATAGGAGCGACATAAATTGAGCAAATGTGATAGAATTACGCAGAATTCTTATATTAGCCATAACATAATACGATCTATTCGGGTCTCTGATTGCCCTATCATAGAAGTTTAATAGTGCATTTTAGTCGTCATTTCATGCGCTTTAAGGTGCCGTCTAGCTCAATACGCTATCTGAAATAGGAGCGATATAAATTGAACAAATGTGATAAAATTACGTTAAATACTTATATTAACCATAATATAATACGATCTATTCGGGTCTCTGATTGCCCTTTCATAGAAGATTAATAGTGCATGTTACGCGTCATTTCAAGCGCTTTAAGGTGCCGCTTAGCCCAATACGCTGTCTGAAATAGGAGCGACATAAATTGAACAAATGTGATAGAATTACGCAGAATTCTTATATGAACCATAATATAGAATGATCTACTCGGGTCTCTGATTGCCTTATCATAGAAGTTTAATAGTGCATTTTACTCGACATTTCATGCGCTTTAAGGTGCCGCCTAGCCCAACACGCTATCTGAAATTGGAGCGACATAAATTGAACAAATGTGATAAAATTACGTTGAATTCTTATATTAACAATAATATAAAATGATCTAAACTGGTCTCTGATTGCCCTATCATAGAAGTTTAATGGGGCATTTTACTCCTCATTTCATGCGCTTTAAGGTGCCGCTTAGCCGATTACGCTATCTAAAATAGGAGCGACGTAAATTGAACAAGTGTGATAGAATTTCGCTGTATTCTTATATTAACCATAATATAAGATGACCTAAACGGGTCTCTGTTAGCCCTATCCGAGAAGTTTACAAGTGCATTTTACTCGACATATCATGCGCTTTAAGATGCCGCCTAGCCCAATACGCTATCTGAAATAGGAGCGACGTAAATTGAACATATGTGATAGTATTTCGCTGAATTCTTAAATTAACCATAACATAAAATGATCTAATCGGGTCTCTGTTTACCCTACCCTAGAATTTTAATAGTTCATTTTACTCGACATTTCATGCGCTTTGAGATGCCACCTATGCCAATACACTATCTGAAATAAGGGCGACGTAAATTGAACAAATGTGATAAAATTTCGCTGAATTCTTATATCAACCATAATATAAGATGACCTAATCGGGTCTCTGTTAGCTCTATCCGAGAAGTTTGGTAGTGCATCTTGCTCGTCATTTCATGCGCCTTAAGGTGCCCGTTAGCCCAATACGCTATCTGAAATTGGAGCTACGTAAATTGAACGAACGTGATAGAATTACGCAGAATTCTTATATTAACCATAATATAATACGATCTATTCGGGTCTCCGATTGGCCTATCATAGAAGTTTAATACTGCATTTTACTCGTCATTTCATGCGCTTTAAGGTGCCGCCTAGCTCAATACGCTATCTGATATTGGAGCGACATAAATTGAACAAATGTGATAGAGTTTCGCTGAATTCTTATATTAACCATAATATAACGTGATCTAATCGGGTCTCTGATTGCCCTATCCGAGAAGTTTAGTAGTGCATTTTACTCGAAATGCCATGCGCTTTAAGATGTCGCTTAGCCCAATACGCTATCTGAAATACGGGCGACGTAAATTGAACATATGTGAAAAAAGTAGGTTGAATTCTTATATTAACAATAATATAGAATGAGCTAATCGGGTCTCTGATTGCCCTATCATAGAAGGTTGGTAGTGCATTTTACTCGGCATTCCACGCGCTTCAAGATGCCGCCTAGTCCAATACGGCATCTGAAATAGGAGCGACGTAAATTGAACAAATGTAATAGATTTACACTGAATTGTTATATTAATCATAATATAAGATGACCTTATCGGGTATCTGATTGCCCTATCCTAGAAGTTTATTAGTGCATTTTACTCGACATTTCATGCGCTTTAAGATGCCGCTTAGCCCAATACGCTATCTGAAGTAGGAGCGACGTAAATTGAACAAACGTGATGGAATTACGCAGAATTCTTATATTAACCATAATATAAAATGATCTATTCGGGTCTCTGATTGCCTTATCATAGAAGTTTGATAGTGCATTTTACTCGCCATTTCATGCGCTTTAAGGTGCCGCCTAGCCCAATACGCTGTCTGAAATAGGAGAGACATAAATTGAACAAATGTGATAGAATTACGCAGAATTCTTATATGAACCATAATATAGAATGATCTACTCGGGTCTCTGATTGCCTTATCATAGAAGTTTAATAGTGCATCTTGCTCGTCACTTCGTGCGCGTTAAGGTGCCGTCTAGCCCAATCCGCTATCTGAAATTCGACCTACGTAAACTGAACAAACGTGATAGAATTACGCAGAATTCTTATATTAACCATAATATAATACGATCTATTCTGGTCTCTGATTGCCCCATCCTAGAAGTTCAGTAGTGAATTTTACTCGACATTTCATGCTCTTTAAGATGCCGCTTCGCCCAATACGCTATCTGAAGTTGGTGCGACGTAAATTGAATAAATGTGATAGAAATTCGCTGAAGTCTTATATTAACCATAATATAAGATGACCTCATCGGGTCTCTGTTAGCCCTATCCGAGAAGTTTGGTAGCGCATTTTACTCGTCATGTCATGCGCTTTACGATGCCGCTTAGACCAATACGCTATCTGAAATAGTAGCGACGTAAGTTGAACGACTGTGATTGAATTTCGCTGAATTCTTAAATTAACCATAATATGAAATGATCTAATCGGGTCTCTGGTTGTCCTGCCCTAGAAGTTTAATAGTGCATTTTACTCGCCATTTCATGCGCTTTGAGATGCCGCTCGGCCCAATACGCTATCTGAAATAGGAGCGACGTAAATTGAACAAATGTGATAGAATTTCGCTGAATTCTTAAATTAACCGTAATATAAAATGATCTAATCGGGTCTCTGTTCGCCCCACCCTAGAAGTTTAATGTTGCATTTCCCTTGACATTCCACTCGCTTTAGCATGCCGCCTAGCCCAGTAGGCTATCTGAAATAGGAGCGACGTCAATTGAACAAATGTGATAGTATTACGCTGAATTCTTGTGTTAACCGTAATATAAAATGATCTAATCTGGTCTCTGTTTGCCTTTCCCTAGAAGGTTAATAGTGCATTTTGCTCGCCATTCCATGCGCTTTGCGATGCCGCTTAGCCCAATACGCTATCTGAAGTGGGAGCGACGTAAATTGAACAAATGTGATACAATATCGCTGAATTCTTTAATTAACCATAATATAAAATGATCTAATCGGGTCTCTGTTTGCCCTACCCGAGAAGTTTAATAGTGCAATTTACTCGCCATTTCATGCGCTTTGAGATGCCGCTTAGCCCAATACGCTATCTGAAATAGGAGCGGCGTAAATTGAACAAATGTGATAAAATTTCGCTGAATTCTTATATTAAACAAAATATGAAATGATGTAATCGGGTCTCTGTTTGCCCTACCCTAGAAGATTAATAGTGCAATTTACTCGCCATTTCATGAGCTTTGAGAAGCCGCTTAGCCCAATACGCTATCTGAAATAGGAGCGACGTAAATTGAACAAATGTGATAGAATTTCGCTGAATTCTTATATTAACCAAAATATAAAATGATCTAATCAGGTCTCTGTTTGCCCTACCCTAGAAGTTTAATAGAGCAATTTACTCGCAATTTCATGCGCTTTGAGATGCCGCTTAGACCAATACGCTATCTGAAATAGGAGCGACGTAAATTGAACAAATGTGATAGAATTAATCTGAATTCTTAAATTAACCATAATATAAAATGATCTAATCGGGTCTCTGTTTGCCCTACCCTAGAAGTTTAATAGTGCATTTTACTCGACATTTCACACGCTTTAGGATGCCGCCTAGCCCAGTAGGCGATCTGAAATGGGAGCGGCGTCAATTGAACAAATGTGATAGAATTACGCTAAATTCTTATGTTAACCGTAATATAAAATGATCTAATCGGGTCTCTGTTTGCCCTACCCTAGAAGTTTAATAGTGCATTTCACTCGCCATGTCATGCGCTTTGAGATGCCGCTTAGCCCAATACGCTATCTGAAATAGGAGCGACGTAAATTGAACAAATGTGATAGAATCTCGCTGAATTCTTAAATTAACCGTAATATAAAATGATCTAATCGGGTCTCTGTTTGCCGTACCCTAGAAGTTTAATAGTGCATTTCACTCGCCATTTCATGCGCTTTGAGATGCCGCATGGCCCAATACGCTATCTGAAATAGGAGCGACGTAAATTGAACAAATGTGATAGAATTTCGCTGAATTCTTATTTATTTATTTATTCATTTGTAAGTTGTACGGGTATAAACCCAATGTGTACACATAAGTAAGAACTATAACAAAAATAAGAGAAATGAAGGCAGTCACACAATGTAGTATTAAACAAAAAGGCAATTGTAAAGAAATTATAATAAAGCATTATCTAAGCAGTGCGCAGTGCTAAGTGTAAAGATTTTTTAAAGCTAGGAATAGAGCCACTGAAAAAATCAACCTTATCCGTAACTGTGTTGGCAGATTTTAATATACGAATAATTGGATCACTAGAACCATATTTAGTTTTTATGGTAGCATAATGAAATACATGACTTCTTCTAAAATACCTTGTGGGAGCATAAAAGTGAATAAGTTCTAATAATTGCGTACAGGAGATTTGAGCATGTATAATTTTGAATAAAAAAGATAGATCAGTGACAATCCTGCGATCATACAAAGAAGTCATATTAAGTATCTTTAGTAATGGGTCATAATCATGATCATTGCGCAACATGGGTCTCTTTAATCTAAAAGCAATATGCCTGATGAATTTATGCTGCACTCTCGCTAACATTAGGTTATATTTTGAGAATTCCGGAGACCAGATGACTGAAGCATACTCTAATTGAGGCCGGACCAATTGAATATACAGTAGCCTAATGGTGTCCATGTTTTTAAAATCAGTGGTGAAACGCTTAATAAAACCTAATGATTTGAGAGCAGTGCTCACAATGTTGTTGCAGTGCTTTGAGAAATTTAGTGTTGGTGTAATGCAGACACCAAGGTCGTTAATTTCACAAACCTCCAATAATTCGAGATTATTAAAACTATAATCCGCGATTATAGGATGAATGCTACGGGATGACCTCATTACATAACATTTAGTAATGTTTAGTTTCATTTTATTTGTTTTGCACCAATCACAAAACCTTGTGAGATCAGACTGAAGTTTATGTGTATCACAAATATCTGAAACTCTTCTAAAAATCTTGAGGTCATCTGCGTACAAAAGAAACCTGCTGTGGGCAAAAACATCTTGTAAATCATTAATGAAAATATTAAATAATAATGGACCCAGACGTTAACCTTGAGGAACTCCTGAGGTGGCTTTTATAGGAGAAGATAGGGAGTTTTTCACTTTAACAAATTGCAAGCGGTCCATGAGGTAAGATTTAACCAATGCCAGCAAGTTTCCATAACATCCTATAGCCGAAAGTTTTGATACTAGAATTGAGTGATCAACCGAGTCGAAGGCTTTTTTAAAATCAGTGAAAACAGTATCAACTTGTAAATTACTTTCCAAGCTGGTAGAAATGTAGTTGCAAAAAACAGTAAGACTAGTGACTGTAGAACGACCTTGTATAAAACCATGTTGTTCATCGCAGATGAGATGAGAAAAAATTTGACTAAGTTTCTCACTGACAATATTTTCAAATACCTTAGGTATTACACGAATGATAGAAACAGGTCTGTAGTTTCCGACATCTGAAACATTTCCTGACTTAAAAACGGGTGTTACCAGAGAAGTTTTCCAGCACGTTGGAAAAATTCCAGTACTTAAAGATTTATTAAAGATAATCCAAAGAGGCCGAGATAGAATAAAACTACAAGATTTGAAAAACTTAGGGGGTATGCCATCATATCCCGGACCTTTTTTAATATCAAGAGAATTTAGTTTTGTGAATATTTCACTGATATTAATGAAAATATCAGATACATGTGTAACAGATTGTGTTTCAATTATGGAAGATGTAGCGGAGTCGGAGACGTAGACATTGCCAAAAAATGAAGCAAAGATATTAGCAATAGATTCACTATTTGTGGCAGTTTCAGTTGCATTCGACATTACGTTAGATATGTTATTTGAACGACGATGAGAATTGACAAAATTCCAGAAAGACTTAATATTGTATTGTATAGAGTATTCGGTAGCATGAATGTATGCAGAGTAACATTGAGTAGTTAATTTCTTACACATAGAACGTAGATTCGAAAAGCATAAATAGTCAGCAAAAGAACAGGTCTTTTTAAAATTCAGATGAGCACGCTTTTTCTCTTTTACTAATTTGATCAGTTGTGGAGAAAACCATTTAGGGTACTTAGAGTTATTATAAGTACATTTAGGAACAAACGTATCAATAGCAACAAACAAGTACTCATACAAGATGTTAACTGCATCATCAACACGTAAGTCAGTTAGAATGTTATCCCAATATATACTGCTCAGATAGTCACAAATTCCTTGAAAGTTACCTCGATTGAAATTATAGTACCTATAAGAGTCACATGGTTTATAATTGAAAACAGACAATTCAATCGAAGTATTCAGCGGAGGGTGAAATTTATCCTGTCGTAGAAGCGTATCTAGAGCTCGAGTAACATAAGTCTTCTGGATGCTGGAGAAACAGAGATCCAACATACTTCCATGTTCGTTGAAAAATTCATTTTTTTGTAATAAACTATGATAATTCATAGTTTGTAATAAGCATTCCACAGCTAAAAGTTCATTTGATGATGCATTTGAACGCATAACGTATGATAAGTAGGACTGATTGACAATAAAATCGGTATGAGGTAAGTTGTAATCACCAAACACAAGAATGTGACTATTTTGATAAGCATCAACAATTTCCGAGATCGAACTGCAATGCTCTTCATATAATGCTGCAGGCGATGAAGGTGGTAAATATACTGCACCAAGTATTATCGGATGAATACTATTGTGTATAATAACAAATGTTTGTTCAACTTTAGTACTTTTTATATTAACTTCTTCACAACTTAGTGAGTTTGGAATAGCTATAAGAACACCACCAGCCCTGCTAAATCCACTTGTGAGATCCGATCTATCACATCGAAAGATTCTGTAGCCATCAAATCCGAGTTCACCAGCAGGTATTGTTTTATCAAGCCAAGTTTCAACTAAAACAAATATGTCATAGATATTTGATAAAGAAGGTATAGCCTGCCGTAAATTGTCCAATTTGGTTCGAAGACCTCGTACATTCTGGTAATAAATGTTTAGTTTATTCATTCGTTTTTTGATGCCGTACGCCTGGTAACAATTTTTGGTATTCCATTGAAATATCTAATAGTTTTTCCATTATCGTTGGTACTCCGTAGTTCAGCTTTGAGTTTATTTAAATATGACCGTTGGTCATATATTAACCATAATATAAAATGACCTAACCGGGTCTCTGATTGCCCTATCATAGAAGGTTAGTAGTGCATTTTACTCGTCATTCCACGCGCTTTCAGATGCCGCTTAGCCCAATACGCTATCTGAAGTAGGAGCGACGTAAATTGAACAAAAGTGATAGAATTACGCAGAATTCTTATATTAACCATAATATGATATGACCTATTTGGGTCTCTGATTGCCCTATCATAGACGGTTAGTATTGCATTGTACTCGCCATTCCACGCGCCTTAAGATGCCGCCTTGCCCAATATACTATCTGAAATAGGAGCGTCGTAAATTGAACAATTGTTATAGAATTACGCAGAATTCTTATATTAACCATAATATAAAATGATCTAATCGGGTCTCTGTTTGCCCTACCCTAGAAGTTTAATTGTGCATTTTACTCGACATTTCATATCCTTTAAGATGCCACCTAGCCCAATACGCTATCTGAAATAGGGGCGACGTACATTGAACAAACGTGATAAAATTACGCTGAATTCTTATATTAACCATAATATAATACGATCTATTCGGGTCTCTGATTACCCTATCATAGAAGTTTAGTAGTGCATTTTACTCTACATTTCATGTGCTTTAAGATTCCGCTTAGCCCAATACGCTATCTGAAGTAGGAGCTACGTAAATTGAACAAATGTGACAGAGTTACGCAGAATCCTTATATTAGCCATAATATAATATGATATATTCGGGACTCTGATTGCCCTATCATAGAAGTTTAGTAGTACATTTTACTCACCATTTCATGCGCTTTAAGGTGCCACCTAGCGCAATACGCTATCTGAAGTAGGAGCGACGTAAATTGAACAAACCTGATAGAATTACGCAGAATTCTTATATTAACCATAATATGATATGATCTATTTGTGTCTCTGATTGCCCTATCATAGACGGTTGGTATTGCATTTTACTCGCCATTCCACGCGCTTTAAGGTGCCGCCTTGCCCAATATACTATCTGAAATAGGAGCGTCGTAAATTGAACAACTGTGATAGAATTACGCAGAATTCTTATATTAACCATAATATAAAATGATCTAATCGGGTCTCTGTTTGCCCTACCCTAGAAGGATAATAGTGCATTTTACTCGCCATTTTATTCGCTTTGAGATGCCGCTTAGCCCAATACGCTATCTGAAATAGGAGTGACGTAAATTGAACGAATGTGATAGAATTTCGCTGAATTCTTATATTAAACAAAATGTAAAATGATCTAATCGGCTCTCTGTTCGCCCTACCCTAGAAGTTTGATAGTGCATTCTACTCACAATTTCATGCGCTTTGAGATGCCGCTTAGCCTAATACGCCATCTGAAATAGGAGCGACGTAAATTGAACAAATGTGATAGAACTACGCTGAATTCTTATATTAACCGTAATATAAAATGATATAATCGGGTCTCTGTTTGCCTTACCCTAGAAGTTTGATAGTGCATTTTACTCGCCATTTCATGCGCTTTAAGATGCCGCCTAGCCCAGTACGCTATCTGAAATAGGAGCGCCATCAATTTAACTAATGTGATAGAATTACGCTGAATTCTTATATTAATCGTAATATAAAATGATCTAACCTGGTCTCTGTTTGCCTTACCCTAGAAGTTTAATTGTGCATTTTACTCGCAATTTCATGCGCTTTAAGATGCCGCCTAGCCCAGTACGCTATCTGAAATAGGAGCGACGAAAATTGAACAAATGTGATAGAATTTCGCTGAATTCTTATATTATCCATAATGTAAAATGATCTAATCGGGTCTCTGTTCGCCCTACCCTGGAAGTTTAATAATGCATTTCACTCGTCATTTCATGCGTATTGAGATTCCGCTTATTCCAATACGCTATCTGAAATAGGAGCGACGTAAATTGAACAAATGTGATAGAATTTCGCTGAATCCTTATATTAAACAAAATATAAAATCATCTAATCGGGTCTCTGATTGCCCTATCATAGAAGTTCAATAGTGCACTTTACTCGCCACTTCACGCGCTTTAAGATGCCGACTAGTCCAGTACGCTATCTGAAATAGGAGCGCCATCAATTGAACAAATGTGATAGAATTACGCTGAATTCTTATATTAACCGTAGTATAAAATGATGTAATCGGGTCTCTGTTCGCCTTACCCTAGAAGTTTGATAGAGCATTTTACTCGCCATTCCATGCGCTTTGAGATGCCGCTTAGCCCGACACGCTATCTGAAATAGGAGCCACGTAAATTGAACGAATGTGATAGAATTTCGCTGAATTCTTAAATTAACCATAATATAAAATGATCTAATTGGGTCTCTGTTTGCCCAACCCTAGAAGTTTAATAGTGCATTTTACACGCCATATCATGCGCTACGAGATGCCGCTTAGCCCAATACGCTATCTGAAATAGGAGCGTCGTAAGTTGAATGAATGTGATAGAATTTCGCTGAATTCTTATATTAACAGAAATATAAAATGATCGAATCGCGTCTCTGATTGCCCTGTCAGAGAAGTTTAATAGTGCATTTTACTCGCCATTCCACGCGCTTTAAGATGCCGCTTCGACCAATACGCTATCTGAAATAGGAGCGACGTAAATTGAACAGATGTGATAGAATTTCGATGAATTCTTATATTAACCATAATGTAAAATGATCTAATCTGGTCTCTGTTCGCCTTACCCTACAAGTTTAATTGTGCATTTTACTGGCCATTTCATGCGCTTTGAGATGCCGCTTAGCCCAATACGCTTTCTGAAATAGGAGCGACGTAAATTGAACAAATGTGATAGAATTTCGCTGAATTCTTAAATTAACCGTAATATAAAATGATGTAACCGGGTCTCTGTTTGCCCTACCCTAGAAGTATAATAGTGCATTTTACTCGCCATTTCATGCGCTCTGAGATGCCGCTTAGCCGAATACGCTATCTGAAATAGGAGCGACGTAAATTGAACAAATGTGATAGAATTACGCTGCCTTCTTATATTAACAGTAATATAAAATGATCTAATCGGGTCACTGTTTGCTTTACGATAGAAGTTTAATAGTGCATCTTACTCGCCATTTCATGCGCTTTGAGATGCCGCTGAGCGCAATACGCTATCTGAAATAGGAGCGACGTACATTGAACAAATGTGATAGAATTACGCTGAATTCTTAAATTAATCTTAATATAAAAAGATCTAATGGGGTCTCTGTTTGCCGTACCCTAGAAGTTTAATGGTGCATTTGACTCGCCATTGCATGCGCTTTGAGATGCCGCTTAGCCCAATACGCTGTCTGAAATGGGAGCGACGTAAATTGAACAAATGTGATAGAATTTCGCTGAATTCTTAAATTAACCATAATATAAAATGATCTAATCGGGTCTCTGTTTGCCCTACCCTAGAAGTTTAATAGTTCATTTTACTCGCCATTTCATGCGCTTTGAGATGCCGCTTAGTCCAAGACGCTATCTGAAATAGGAGCGACGTAAATTGAACAAATGTGATAGAACTTCGCTGAATTCTTAAATTAACCATAATATAAAATGATCTAATCGGGTCTCTGTTTGCCTTACCCTAGAAGTTTAATAGTGCATTTTACTGGCCATTTCATGCGCTTTGAGATGCTGCTTAGCCCAATACGCTATCTGAAATAGGAGCGACGTAAATTGAACAAATGTGATAGAATTTCGCTGAATTCTTAAATTAACCATAATATAAAATGATCTAATCGGGTCTCTGTTTGCCCTACTCTAGAAGGTTAATAGTTCATTTTACTCGCCATTTCATGCGCTTTGAGATGCCGCTTAGTCCAAGACGCTATCTGAAATAGGAGCGACGTAAATTGAACAAATGTGATAGATCAACGCTGCATTCTTATATTAACCGTAATATGAAATGATATCATCTGGTCTCTGTTTGCCTTACCCTAGAAGTTTGATAGTGCATTTTACTCGCCATTTCATGCGCGTTGAGATGCCGCTTAGCCCAATACTCTATCTGAAATAGGAGCGACGTAAATGGAACGAATGTGATAGAATCTCGCTGCATTCTTATATTAACCGTAATATAAAATGATCTCATCGGGTTTCTGTTTGCCTTACCCTAGAATTTCGATAGTGCATTTTACTCGCCATTTCATGCGCTTTGAGATGCTGCTTAGCCCAATACGCTATCTGAAATAGGAGCGACGTAAATTGAACAAATGTGATAGAATTTCGCGGAATTCTTAAATTAACCGTAATATAAAATGATATAATCGGGTCTCTGTTTGCCGTACCCTAGAAGTTTAATAGTGCAATTTACTTGTCATTTCATGCGCTTGGAGATGCCGCTTAGCCCAATACGCTATCTGAAATAGGAGCGACGTAAATTGAACAAATGTGATAGAATTTCGCTGAATTCATATATTAACCATAATGTAAAATTATCTAATCGGCTCTCTGTTCGCCCTACCCTAGAAGTTTAATAGTTCATTTCACTCGACATTCCACACGCTTTAGGATGCCGCCTAGCCCAGTAGGCGATCTGAAATAGGAGCGACGTCAATTGAACAAATGTGATAGAATTACGCTGAATTCTTATATTATCCATAATGTAAAATGATCTAATCGGCTCTCTGTTCGCCCTACCCTAGAAATTTAATAGCGCATTTTACTCGCCATTTCATGCGCTTTGAGATGCCGCTTAGCCCGATACGCTATCTGAAATAAGAGCGACGTAAATTGAACGAATGTGATAGAACTTCGCTGAATTCTTAAATTAACCATAATATAAAATGATCTAATCGGGTCTCTGTTTGCCTTACCCTAGAAGTTCGATAGTGCATTTTACTCGCCATTTCATGCGCTTTGAGATGCCGCTTAGCACAATACGCTATCTGAAATAGAAGTGACGTAAATTGAACGAATGTGATAGAATTTCGCTGGATTCTTAAATTAACCATAATATAAAATGATCTAATCGAGACTCTGGTTGCCCTACCCTAGAAGTTTAATAGTGCATTTTACTCGCCGTTTCATGCGCTTTAAGATGCCGCTTAGCCGAATACGCTATCTGAAACAGGAGCGACGTAAAGTGAACAAATGTGATGGAATTACGCCGAATTCTTATATTAACCGTAATTTAATATGATCTAATCGGGTCTCTGTTTGCCTTCCCTCGAAGTTTAATAGTGCATTTTACTCGCCATTTCATGCGCTTTGAGAAGCCGCTTAGCTCAATACGCTATCTGAAATAGGAGCAGCGTAAATTGAACAAATGTGATAGAATTTCGCTGGATTCTTATATTAAACAAAATATAAAATGATGTAATCGGGTCTCTGTTTGCCCTACCCTAGAAGTTTATTAGTGAAATTTACTCGCCATTTCATGCGCTTTGTGACGCCACTTAGCCCAATACGCTATCTGATATAGGAGCGACGTAAATTGAACAAATGTGATAGAATTTCGCTGAATTCTTGAATTAACCATAATATAAAATGATCTAATCGGGTCTCTGTTTGCCCTACCGTTGAAGTTTAATAGTACATTTTACTCGCCATTTCATGCGCTTTGAGATGCCGCTTGGCCCAATACGCTATCTGAAATGGGAGCGATGTAAAATGAACAAATATGGTAGAATTACGCTGCATTCTTAAATTAACCATAATATAAAATGATCTAATCAGGTCTCTGTTTGCCTTACCCTAGAAGTTTAATAGTGCATTTCACTCGCTATTTCATGCGCTTAGAGATGCCGCTTAGCCCAATACGCTATCTGAAATAGAAGTGACGTAAATTGAACGAATGTGATAGAATTTCGCTGGATTCTTAAATTAACCATAATATAAAATGATCTAATCGGGACTCTGCTTGCCCTACCCTAGAAGTTTAATAGTGCATTTTACTCGCCGTTTCATGCGCTTTAAGATGCCGCTTAGCCGAATACGCTATCTGAAATAGGAGCAACGTAAAGTGAACAAATGTGATGGAATTACGCCGAATTCTTATATTAACCGTAATTTAAAATGATCTAATCGGGTCTCTGTTTGCCTTACCCTCGAAGTTTAATAGTGCATTTTACTCGCCATTTCATGCGCTTTGAGAAGCCGCTTAGCCCAATACGCTATCTGAAATAGGAGCGGCGTAAAATGAACAAATGTGATAGTATTTCGCTGGATTCTTATATTAAACAAAATATAAAATGATGTAATCGGGTCTCTGTTTGCCCTACCCTAGAAGTTTATTAGTGCAATTTACTCGCCATTTCATGCGCTTTGTGAGGCCACTTAGCCCAATACGCTATCTGAAATAGGAGCGACGTAAATTGAACAAATGTGATAGAATTTCGCGGAATTCATGAATTAACCATAATATAAAATGATCTAATCGGGTCTCTGTTTGCCCTACCGTTGAAGTTTAATAGTGCATTTTACTCGCCATTTCATGCGCTTTGAGATGCCGCTTGGCCCAATACGCTATCTGAAATAGAAGTGACGTAAATTGAACGAATGTGATAGAATTTCGGTGGATTCTTAAATTAACCATAATATAAAATGATCTAATCGGGACTCTGGTTGCCCCACCCTAGAAGTTTAACAGTGCATTTTACTCGCGATTTCGTGCGCTTTGAGATGCCGCTTAGCCCAATACGCTATCTGAATTAGGAGCGACGTATATTGAACAAATGTGATAGATCTACGCTGCATTCTTATATTAACTGTAATATGAAATGATATCATCGGGTCTCTGTTTGCCTTTCCCTAGAAGTTCGATAGTGCATTTTACTCGCCATTTCATGCGCTTTGAGATGCCGCTTAGCCCAATACGCTATCTGAAATAGAAGTGACGTAAATTGAACGAATGTGATAGAATTTCGCTGGATTCTTAAATTAACGATAATATAAAATGATCTAATCGGGACTCTGGTTGCCCTACCCTAGAAGTTTAATAGTGCATTTTACTCGCCGTTTCATGCGCTTTAAGATGCCGCTTAGCCGAATACGCTATCTGAAATAGGAGCGACGTAAAGTGAACAAATGTGATGGAATTACGCCGCATTCTTATATTAACCGTAATTTAATATGATCTAATCCGGTCTCTGTTTACCTTACCCTCGAAGTTTAATAGTGCATTTTACTCGTCATTTCATGCGCTTTGAGAAGCCGCTTAGCCCAATACGCTATCTGAAATAGGAGCGGCGTAAGATGAACAAATGTGATAGAATTTCGCTGGATTCTTATATTAAACAAAATATAAAATGATGTAATCGGGTCTCTGTTTGCCCTACCCTAGAAGTTTATTAGTGCAATTTACTCGCCATTTCATGCGCTTTGTGAGGCCACTTAGCCCAATACGCTATCTGAAATAGGAGCGACGTAAATTGAACAAATGTGATAGAATTTCGCTGAATTCATGAATTAACCATAATATAAAATGATCTAATCGGGTCTCTGTTTGCCCTACCGTTGAAGTTTAATAGTGCATTTTACTCGCCATTTCATGCGCTTTTAGATGCCGCTTGGCCCAATACGCTATCTGAAATGGGAGCGATGTAAATTGAACAAATATGATAGAATTACGCTGCATTCTTAAATTAACCATAATATAAAATGATCTAATCAGGTCTCTGTTTGCCTTACCCTAGAAGTTTAATAGTGTATTTCACTCGTTATTTCATGCGCTTAGAGATGCCGCTTAGCCAAATACGCTATCTGAAATAGGAGCGACGTAAATTGATCAAATGTGATAGAATTTCGCTGAATTCTTATATTAACCATAATGTAAAATGATATAATCGGGTCTCTGTTCGCCGTACCCTAGAAGTTTAATAGTGCAATTTACTCGCCATTTCATGCGGTTGGAGATGCCGCTTTGCCCAATACGCTATCTGAAATAGGAGCGGCGCAAATTGAACAAATGTGATAGAATTTCCCTGAACTCTTATATTATCCATAATGTAAAATGATCTAATCGGCTCTCTGTTCGCCCTACACTAGAAGTTTAATAGTGCATTTCACTCGTCATTTCATGCGCTTAGAGATGACGCCTAGCCAAATACGCTATCTGAAATAGGAGCGACGTAAATTGAGCAAATGTGATAGAATTTCGATGAATTTTTATATTAACCATAATGTAAAACGATATAATCGGGTCTCTGTTCGCCCCACCCTAGAAGTTTAATACTGCATTTCACTCGCCATTTCATGCGCTTTGAGATGCCGCTTAGACCAATACGCTATCTGAAATAGGAGCGACGTAAATTGAACAAATGTGATAGAATTTCGCTGAATTCTTGAATTAACCCTAATATAAAATGATCTAATCGGGTCTCCGTTTGCCCTACCGTTGAAGTTTAATTGTGCATTTTACTCGCCATTTCATGCGCTTTGAGATGCCGCTTGGCCCAATACCCTATCTGAAATGGGAGCGATGTAAATTGAACAAATGTGATAGAATTTCGCTGAATTCTTATATTAACCATAATGTAAAATGATATAATCGGGTCTCTGTTCGCCCCACCCTAGAAGTTTAATACTGCATTTCACTCGAAATTCCACACGCTTTAGGATGCCGCCCAGCCCAGTAGGCGATCTGAAATAGGAGCGACGTCAATTGAACAAATGTGATTGAATTACGCTGAATTCTTATGTTAACGGTAATATAAAATGATCTAATCTGGTCTCTGTTTGCCTTACCCTAGAAGTTTAATAGTGCATTTGACTCGCCATTTCATGCGCTTTGAGATGCCGCTTAGCCCAATTCGTTATCTGAAATAGGAGCGGCGTAAATTGAACAAATGTGATAGAATTTCGCTGAACTCTTATATTGTCCATAATGTAAAATGATCTAATCGGCTCTCTGTTCGCCCAACCCTAGAAGTTTAATAGTGCATTTTACTCGCCATATCATGCGCTTCGAGAAGCCTCTTAGACCAATACGCTATCTGAAATAGGAGCGACGTAAATTGAGCAAATGTGATAGAATTAATTTGAATTCTTAAATTAACCATAATATATAATGATCTAATCGGGTCTCTGTTTGCCGTACCCTAGAAGTTTAATAGTGCATTTCACTCGCCATGTCATGCGCTTTGAGATGCCGCTTAGCCCAATACGCTATCTGAAATAGGAGCGGCGTAAATTGAACAAATGTGATAGAATTTCGCTGAATTCTTAAATGAACCATAATATAAAATGATCTAATCGCGACTCTGGTTGCCCTACCCTAGAAGCTTAATAGTGCATTTTACTCGCGATTTCATGCGCTTTGAGATGCCGCTTAGCCCAATACGCTATCTGAAATAGGAGCGACGTAAATTGAACAAATGTGATAGATCTACGCTGAATTCTTATATTAACCGTAATATGAAAAGATATCATCGGGTCTCTGTTTGCCTTTCCCTAGAAGTTTGATAGTGCATTTTTCTCGCCATTTCATGCGCTTTGAGATGCCGCTTAGCCCAATACGCTATCTGATATAGAAGCGACGTAAATTGAACGAATGTGATAGAATCTCGCTGCATTCTTATGTTAACCGTAATATAAAGTGATCTCATCGGGTCTCTGTTTGCCCTACCCTAGAAGTTTAATAGTGCATTTTACTCGCCATTTCATGCGCTTTGAGATGCCGCTTAGCCCAATACGCTATCTGAAATAGGAGCGACGTAAATTGAACAAATGTGATAGAATTTCGCTGAATTCTTAAATGAACCATAATATAAAATGATCTAATCGGGTCTCTGTTTGCCTTACCCTAGAAGTTTAATAGTGCAATTTACTCGCCATTTCATGCGTTTTGAGAAGCCGCTTAGCCCAATACGCTATCTGAAATAGTCGCGACGTAAATTGAACAAATGTGATAGAATTACGCTGAATTCTTATATTAACCGTAATATAAAATGATCTAATCGGGTCTCTGTTTGCCTTACCCTAGAAGTTTGATAGTGCATTTTACACGCCATTTCATGCGCTTTGCGGTGCCGCTTAGACCAATACGCTATCTGAAATAGTAGCGACGTAAGTTGAACGACTGTGATTGAATTTCGCTGAATTCTTAAATTAACCATAATATGAAATGATCTAATCGGGTCTCTGGTTGTCCTGCCCTAGAAGTTTAATAGTGCATTTTACTCGCCATTTCATGCGCTTTGAGATGCCGCTCGGCCCAATACGCTATCTGAAATAGGAGCGACGTAAATTGAACAAATGTGATAGAATTTCGCTGAATTCTTAAATTAACCGTAATATAAAATGATCTAATCGGGTCTCTGTTCGCCCCACCCAAGAAGTTTAATGTTGCATTTCCCTTGACATTCCACTCGCTTTAGCATGCCGCCTAGCCCAGTAGGCTATCTGAAATAGGAGCGACGTCAATTGAACAAATGTGATAGTATTACGCTGAATTCTTGTGTTAACCGTAATATAAAATGATCTAATCTGGTCTCTGTTTGCCTTTCCCTAGAAGGTTAATAGTGCATTTTGCTCGCCATTCCATGCGCTTTGCGATGCCGCTTAGCCCAATACGCTATCTGAAGTGGGAGCGACGTAAATTGAACAAATGTGATACAATATCGCTGAATTCTTTAATTAACCATAATATAAAATGATCTAATCGGGTCTCTGTTTGCCCTACCCGAGAAGTTTAATAGTGCAATTTACTCGCCATTTCATGCGCTTTGAGATGCCGCTTAGCCCAATACGCTATCTGAAATAGGAGCGGCGTAAATTGAACAAATGTGATAAAATTTCGCTGAATTCTTATATTAAACAAAATATGAAATGATGTAATCGGGTCTCTGTTTGCCCTACCCTAGAAGATTAATAGTGCAATTTACTCGCCATTTCATGCGCTTTGAGAAGCCGCTTAGCCCAATACGCTATCTGAAATAGGAGCGACGTAAATTGAACAAATGTGATAGAATTTCGCTGAATTCTTATATTAACCAAAATATAAAATGATCTAATCAGGTCTCTGTTTGCCCTACCCTAGAAGTTTAATAGAGCAATTTACTCGCAATTTCATGCGCTTTGAGATGCCGCTTAGACCAATACGCTATCTGAAATAGGAGCGACGTAAATTGAACAAATGTGATAGAATTAATCTGAATTCTTAAATTAACCATAATATAAAATGATCTAATCGGGTCTCTGTTTGCCCTACCCTAGAAGTTTAATAGTGCATTTTACTCGACATTTCACACGCTTTAGGATGCCGCCTAGCCCAGTAGGCGATCTGAAATGGGAGCGGCGTCAATTGAACAAATGTGATAGAATTACGCTAAATTCTTATGTTAACCGTAATATAAAATGATCTAATCGGGTCTCTGTTTGCCCTACCCTAGAAGTTTAATAGTGCATTTCACTCGCCATATCATGCGCTTTGAGATGCCGCTTAGCCCAATACGCTATCTGAAATAGGAGCGACGTAAATTGAACAAATGTGATAGAATCTCGCTGAATTCTTAAATTAACCGTAATATAAAATGATCTAATCGGGTCTCTGTTTGCCGTACCCTAGAAGTTTAATAGTGCATTTCACTCGCCATTTCATGCGCTTTGAGATGCCGCTTGGCCCAATACGCTATCTGAAATAGGAGCGACGTAAATTGAACAAATGTGATAGAATTAATCTGAATTCTTAAATTAACCATAATATAAAATGATCTAATCGGGTCTCTGTTTGCCCTACCCTAGAAGTTTAATAGTGCATTTTACTCGACATTTCACACGCTTTAGGATGCCGCCTAGCCCAGTAGGCGATCTGAAATGGGAGCGGCGTCAATTGAACAAATGTGATAGAATTACGCTAAATTCTTATGTTAACCGTAATATAAAATGATCTAATCGGGTCTCTGTTTGCCCTACCCTAGAAGTTTAATAGTGCATTTCACTCGCCATTTCATGCGCTTTGAGATGCCGCTTGGCCCAATACGCTATCTGAAATAGGAGCGACGTAAATTGAACAAATGTGATAGAATTTCGCTGAATTCTTATTTATTTATTTATTCATTTGTAAATTGTACGGGTATAAACCCAATGTGTACACATAAGTAAGAACTATAACAAAAATAAGAGAAATGAAGGCAGTCACACAATGTAGTATTAAACAAAAAGGCAATTGTAAAGAAATTATAATAAAGCATTATCTAAGCAGTGCGCAGTGCTAAGTGTAAAGATTTTTTAAAGCTAGGAATAGAGCCACTGAAAAAATCAACCTTATCCGTAACTGTGTTGGCAGATTTTAATATACGAATAATTGGATCACTAGAACCATATTTAGTTTTTATGGTAGCATAATGAAATACATGACTTCTTCTAAAATACCTTGTGGGAGCATAAAAGTGAATAAGTTCTAATAATTGCGGACAGGAGATTTGAGCATGTATAATTTTGAATAAAAAAGATAGATCAGTGACAATCCTGCGATCATACAAAGAAATCATATTAAGTATCTTTAGTAATGGGTCATAATCATGATCATTGCGCAACATGGGTCTCTTTAATCTAAAAGCAATATGCCTGATGAATTTATGCTGCACTCTCGCTTACATTAGGTTATATTTTGAGAATTCCGGAGACCAGATGACTGAAGCATACTCTAATTGAGGCCGGACCAATTGAATATACAGTAGCCTAATGGTGTCCATGTTTTTAAAATCAGTGGTGAAACGCTTAATAAAACCTAATGATTTGAGAGCAGTGCTCACAATGTTGTTGCAGTGCTTTGAGAAATTTAGTGTTGGTGTAATGCAGACACCAAGGTCGTTAATTTCACAAACCTCCAATAATTCGAGATTATTAAAACTATAATCCGCGATTATAGGATGAATGCTACGGGATGACCTCATTACATAACATTTAGTAATGTTTAGTTTCATTTTATTTGTTTTGCACCAATCACAAAACCTTGTGAGATCAGACTGAAGTTTATGTGTATCACAAATATCTGAAACTCTTCTAAAAATCTTGAGGTCATCTGCGTACAAAAGAAACCTGCTGTGGGCAAAAACATCTTGTAAATCATTAATGAAAATATTAAATAATAATGGACCCAGACGTTAACCTTGAGGAACTCCTGAGGTGGCTTTTATAGGAGAAGATAGGGAGTTTTTCACTTTAACAAATTGCAAGCGGTCCATGAGGTAAGATTTAACCCATGCCAGCAAGTTTCCATAACATCCTATAGCCGAAAGTTTTGATACTAGAATTGAGTGATCAACCGAGTCGAAGGCTTTTTTAAAATCAGTGAAAACAGTATCAACTTGTAAATTACTTTCCAAGCTGGTAGAAATGTAGTTGCAAAAAACAGTAAGACTAGTGACTGTAGAACGACCTTGTATAAAACCATGTTGTTCATCGCAGATGAGATGAGAAAAAATTTGACTAAGTTTCTCACTGACAATATTTTCAAATACCTTAGGTATTACACTAATGATAGAAACAGGTCTGTAGTTTCCGACATCTGAAACATTTCCTGACTTAAAAACGGGTGTTACCAGAGAAGTTTTCCAGCACGTTGGAAAAATTCCAGTACTTAAAGATTTATTAAAGATAATCCAAAGAGGCCGAGATAGAATAAAACTACAAGATTTGAAAAACTTAGTGGGTATGCCATCATATCCCGGACCTTTTTTAATATCAAGAGAATTTAGTTTTGTGAATATTTCACTGATATTAATGAAAATATCAGATACATGTGTAACAGATTGTGTTTCAATTATGGAAGATGTAGCGGAGTCGGAGACGTAGACATTGCCAAAAAATGAAGCAAAGATATTAGCAATAGATTCACTATTTGTGGCAGTTTCAGTTGCATTCGACATTACGTTAGATATGTTATTTGAACGACGATGAGAATTGACAAAATTCCAGAAAGACTTAATATTGTATTGTATAGAGTATTCGGTAGCATGAATGTATGCAGAGTAACATTGAGTAGTTAATTTCTTACACATAGAACGTAGATTCGAAAAGCATAAATAGTCAGCAAAAGAACAGGTCTTTTTAAAATTCAGATGAGCACGCTTTTTCTCTTTTACTAATTTGATCAGTTGTGGAGAAAACCATTTAGGGTACTTAGAGTTATTATAAGTACATTTAGGAACAAACGTATCAATAGCAACAAACAAGTACTCATACAAGATGTTAACTGCATCATCAACACGTAAGTCAGTTAGAATGTTATCCCAATATATACTGCTCAGATAGTCACAAATTCCTTGAAAGTTACCTCGATTGAAATTATAGTACCTATAAGAGTCACATGGTTTATAATTGAAAACAGACAATTCAATCGAAGTATTCAGCGGAGGGTGAAATTTATCCTGTCGTAGAAGCGTATCTAGAGCTCGAGTAACATAAGTCTTCTGGATGCTGGAGAAACAGAGATCCAACATACTTCCATGTTCGTTGAAAAATTCATTTTTTTGTAATAAACTATGATAATTCATAGTTTGTAATAAGCATTCCACAGCTAAAAGTTCATTTGATGATGCATTTGAACGCATAACGTATGATAAGTAGGACTGATTGACAATAAAATCGGTATGAGGTAAGTTGTAATCACCAAACACAAGAATGTGACTATTTTGATAAGCATCAACAATTTCCGAGATCGAACTGCAATGCTCTTCATATAATGCTGCAGGCGATGAAGGTGGTAAATATACTGCACCAAGTATTATCGGATGAATACTATTGTGTATAATAACAAATGTTTGTTCAACTTTAGTACTTTTTATATTAACTTCTTCACAACTTAGTGAGTTTGGAATAGCTATAAGAACACCACCAGCCCTGCTAAATCCACTTGTGAGATCCGATCTATCACATCGAAAGATTCTGTAGCCATCAAATCCGAGTTCACCAGCAGGTATTGTTTTATCAAGCCAAGTTTCAACTAAAACAAATATGTCATAGATATTTGATAAAGAAGGTATAGCCTGCCGTAAATTGTCCAATTTGGTTCGAAGACCTCGTACATTCTGGTAATAAATGTTTAGTTTATTCATTCGTTTTTTGATGCCGTACGCCTGGTAACAATTTTTGGTATTCCATTGAAATATCTAATAGTTTTTCCATTATCGTTGGTACTCCGTAGTTCAGCTTTGAGTTTATTTAAATATGACCGTTGGTCATATATTAACCATAATATAAAATGACCTAACCGGGTCTCTGATTGCCCTATCATAGAAGGTTAGTAGTGCATTTTACTCGTCATTCCACGCGCTTTCAGATGCCGCTTAGCCCAATACGCTATCTGAAGTAGGAGCGTCGTAAATTGAACAAATGTGATAGAATTACGCTGCATTCTTATATTAATCATAATATAAGATGATCTAAGCGGGTCTCTGTTCGCCCTACCCTAGAAGTTTAATAATGCATTTCACTCGTCATTTCATGCGTATTGAGATTCCGCTTATTCCAATACGCTATCTGAAATAGGAGCGACGTAAATTGAACAAATGTGATAGAATTTCGCTGAATTCTTATATTAAACAAAATATAAAATCATCTAATCGGGTCTCTGATTGCCCTATCATAGAAGTTCAATAGTGCACTTTACTCGCCATTTCACGCGCTTTAAGATGCCGACTAGTCCAGTACGCTATCTGAAATAGGAGCGCCATCAATTGAACAAATGTGATAGAATTACGCTGAATTCTTATATTAACCGTAGTATAAAATGATGTAATCGGGTCTCTGTTCGCCTTACCCTAGAAGTTTGATAGAGCATTTTACTCGCCATTCCATGCGCTTTGAGATGCCGCTTAGCCCGACACGCTATCTGAAATAGGAGCCACGTAAATTGAACGAATGTGATAGAATTTCGCTGAATTCTTATATTAACCAAATTATAAAATGACCTTATCGGGTCTCTGTTCGCCCTACCCTAGAAGTTTAATAGTGCCTTTTACTCGCCATACCACGCGCATTAAGATGCCGCCTAGCCCAGTACGCCATCTGAAATAGGAGCGTCGTAAGTTGAATGAATGTGATAGAATTTCGCTGAATTCTTATATTAACAGAAATATAAAATGATCGAATCGCGTCTCTGATTGCCCTGTCAGAGAAGTTTAATAGTGCATTTTACTCGCCATTCCACGCGCTTTAAGATGCCGCTTCGACCAATACGCTATCTGAAATAGGAGCGACGTAAATTGAACAGATGTGATAGAATTTCGCTGAATTCTTATATTAACCATAATGTAAAATGATCTAATCTGGTCTCTGTTCGCCTTACCCTACAAGTTTAATTGTGCATTTTACTGGCCATTTCATGCGCTTTGAGATGCCGCTTAGCCCAATACGCTTTCTGAAATAGGAGCGACGTAAATTGAACAAATGTGCTAGAATTTCGCTGAATTCTTAAATTAACCGTAATATAAAATGATGTAACCGGGTCTCTGTTTGCCCTACCCTAGAAGTATAATAGTGCATTTTACTCGCCATTTCATGCGCTCTGAGATGCCGCTTAGCCGAATACGCTATCTGAAATAGGAGCGACGTAAATTGAACAAATGTGATAGAATTACGCTGCCTTCTTATATTAACAGTAATATAAAATGATCTAATCGGGTCACTGTTTGCTTTACGATAGAAGTTTAATAGTGCATCTTACTCGCCATTTCATGCGCTTTGAGATGCCGCTGAGCGCAATACGCTATCTGAAATAGGAGCGACGTACATTGAACAAATGTGATAGAATTACGCTGAATTCTTAAATTAATCTTAATATAAAAAGATCTAATGGGGTCTCTGTTTGCCGTACCCTAGAAGTTTAATGGTGCATTTGACTCGCCATTGCATGCGCTTTGAGATGCCGCTTAGCCCAATACGCTGTCTGAAATGGGAGCGACGTAAATTGAACAAATGTGATAGAATTTCGCTGAATTCTTAAATTAACCATAATATAAAATGATCTAATCGGGTCTCTGTTTGCCCTACCCTAGAAGTTTAATAGTTCATTTTACTCGCCATTTCATGCGCTTTGAGATGCCGCTTAGTCCAAGACGCTATCTGAAATAGGAGCGACGTAAATTGAACAAATGTGATAGAACTTCGCTGAATTCTTAAATTAACCATAATATAAAATGATCTAATCGGGTCTCTGTTTGCCTTACCCTAGAAGTTTAATAGTGCATTTTACTGGCCATTTCATGCGCTTTGAGATGCTGCTTAGCCCAATACGCTATCTGAAATAGGAGCGACGTATATTGAACAAATGTGATAGAATTTCGCTGAATTCTTAAATTAACCATAATATAAAATGATCTAATCGGGTCTCTGTTTGCCCTACTCTAGAAGGTTAATAGTTCATTTTACTCGCCATTTCATGCGCTTTGAGATGCCGCTTAGTCCAAGACGCTATCTGAAATAGGAGCGACGTAAATTGAACAAATGTGATAGATCAACGCTGCATTCTTATATTAACCGTAATATGAAATGATATCATCTGGTCTCTGTTTGCCTTACCCTAGAAGTTTGATAGTGCATTTTACTCGCCATTTCATGCGCGTTGAGATGCCGCTTAGCCCAATACTCTATCTGAAATAGGAGCGACGTAAATGGAACGAATGTGATAGAATCTCGCTGCATTCTTATATTAACCGTAATATAAAATGATCTCATCGGGTTTCTGTTTGCCTTACCCTAGAATTTCGATAGTGCATTTTACTCGCCATTTCATGCGCTTTAAGGTGCCGTTTAGTCCAATACGCTATCTAGAATAGGAGCGTCGAAAATTGAACAAATGTGATAGAATTACGCTGAATTCTTATATTAACCGTAGTATAAAATGATGTAATCGGGTCTCTGTTCGCCTTACCCTAGAAGTTTGATAGAGCATTTTACTCGCCATTCCATGCGCTTTGAGATGCCGCTTAGCCCGACACGCTATCTGAAATAGGAGCCACGTAAATTGAACGAATGTGATAGAATTTCGCTGAATTCTTAAATTAACCATAATATAAAATGATCTAATTGGGTCTCTGTTTGCCCAACCCTAGAAGTTTAATAGTGCATTTTACACGCCATATCATGCGCTACGAGATGCCGCTTAGCCCAATACGCTATCTGAAACAGGAGCAACGTAAATTGAACAAATGTGATAGAATTTCGCTGAATTCTTATATTATCCATAATGTAAAATGATCTAATCGGGTCTCTGTTCGCCCTACCCTAGAAGTTTAATAATGCATTTCACTCGTCATTGCATGCGCTTTGAGATGCCGCCTAGCCCAGTACGTTATCTGAAATATGAGAGACGTTATTTGAACAAACGTGATAGAATTTCGCTGAATTCTTATATTAACCAAAATATAAAATGATCTAATCGGGTCTCTGATTGCCCTATCATAGAAGGTTAATTGTGTATTTTACTCGCCATTCCACGCGCGTTAAGATGCCGCCTAGCCCAATACGCTATCTGAAATAGGATCGCCGTAAACTGAACAAATGTGATAGAATTACGCTGAATTCTTATATTAACCGTAATATAAAATGATCTAAGCGGGTCTCTGTTTGCCTTACCCTAGAAGTTTAATAGTGCATTTTACTCGCCATTTCATGCGCTTTGAGATGCCGCTTAGCCCAATACGCTATATGAAATAGGAGCGACGTAAATTGAACAAATGTGATAGAATTTCGCTGAATTCTTATATTAACCATAATGTAAAATGATCTAATCGGGTCTCTGTTCGCCCTACCCTAGAAGTTTAATATTGCATTTCTCTCGCCATTTCATGCGCTGTGAGATGCCGCTTAGCCCAATACGCTATCTGAAATAGGAACGACGTAAATTGAACAAATGTGATAGAATTTCGCTGAATTCTTATATTAACCATAATGTAAAATGATCTAATCGGGTCTCTGTTCGCCCCACCCTAGAGGTTTAATAATGCACTTCACTCGTCATTTCATGCGCATTGAGATTCCGCTTATCCCAATACGCTATCTGAAATAGGAGCGACGTAAATTGAACAAACCTGATAGAATTACGCAGAATTCTTATATTAACCATAATATGATATGATCTATTTGGGTCTCCGATTGCCCTATCATAGAAGGTTAGTATTGCATTTTACTCGCCATTCCACGCGCTTTAAGGTGCCGCCTTGCCCAATATACTATCTGAAATAGGAGCGTCGTAAATTGAACAACTGTGATAGAATTACGCAGAATTCTTATATTAACCATAATATAAAATGATCTAATCGGGTCTCTGTTTGCCCTACCCTAGCAGTATAATAGTGCATTTTACTCGCCATTTCATGCGCTTTGAGATGCCGCTTAGCCCAATACGCTATCTGAAATAGGAGCGACGTAAATTGAACGAATGTGATAGAATTTCGCAGAATTCTTAAATTAACCATAATATGAAATGATCTAATCGGGTCTCTGTTTGCCCTACCCTAGAAGTTTAATAGTGCATTTTACTCAACATTTCATGCGCTTTAAGATGCCACATAGCCCAATACGGTATCTGAAATAGGAGCGACATTAATTGAACAAATGTGATAAAATTACGCTGAATTCTGATACTAACAATAATATAAAATGATCTAATCGGGTCTCTGATAGCGCCATCAAAGAAGTATAGTAGTGCATTTTACTCGTCATTTCATGCGCTTTAAGGTGCCCTCTATCCCAATACGCTATCTGAAATTGGAGCTACGTAAATTAAACAAATGTGATAGAGTTACGACGAATTGTTAAATTAGCCATAATATACGATGATCTAATCGGGTCTCTGTTTGCCCTATCCTAGAAGTTTAGCAGTGCATTTTACTCGACATTTGATGCGCTTTAAGATGCCGCTTAGACCAATACGCTATCTGAAATAGGAGCGACGTAAATTGAACAAATGTCATAGAATTACGCTGAATGCATATATTAATCATAATATAAGATGACCTAATCGTGTCTCTGATTGCCCTATCCTAGAAGTTTAGTAGTGCATTTTACTTGACATTTCATGCGCTTTAAGATGCCACTTAGCCCAATACGCTATCTGAAGTAGGAGCGACGTAAATTGAACAAACGTGATAGAATTACGCAGAATTCTAATATTAACCATAATATAAAATGATCTAATGGGGTCTCTGATTACCCTATCACTGAAGTTTAGTAGTGCATTTGAATCCGCTTTTCGTGCCCTTTAATATTCTGCTCAGCCCAATATGCTATCTGAAATAGGAGCGACGTACATTGAACAAATGTGATAGAATTTCGCTGAATTCTTATATTAACCATAATATACGATCATCTAATTGGGTTTCCGATGGCCGTATCCGAGAAGGTTAGTAGTGCATTTTACTCGACATTTCATGCGCTTTAAGGTTCCGCCTATCTCAATACGATATCCGGCGTAGGAGCGACGTGAGTTGGACAAATGTGATAGAGTTACGATGAATTCTTAAATTAACAATAATATAAGATGATCTAATCGGTATTCTGATTGCCCTATCCTAGAAGTTTAGCAGTGCATTTTACTCGTCACTTCATGCGCTTTAAGATGCCGCCTAACCCATTACGCTATTTGAAAGAGGAGCGACGTAAATTGAACAAGTGTGATAGATTTACGCCGCATCCATATATTAATCATAATATAAGATGACCTAATCGGGTGTCTGATTGCCCTATCCGAGAAGTTTAGTAGTTCATTTTACTCGACATTTCATGCACTTTAAGATGCCGCCTGCCCAATACGCTATCTGAAATTGGAGCTACGTAAACTGAAGAAACGTGATAGAATTACGCAGTATTCTGCCATTAACCATAATATGGTACGATCTATTCGGGTCTCTGATTGGCCTATCATACAAGTTTAACACTGCATTTTACTCGCCATTTCTTACGCCATAAGGTGCCGCCTAGCCCAATACGCTATCTGAACTAGGAGGGACATAAATTGATCAAATGTCATAGAATTACGCAGAATTCTAATATTAACCATAATATAATACGATCTATTCGGGACTCTGACTGCCCTATCATAGAAGTTTAACAGTGCATTTTACTCGCCATTTCATGCGCTGTCAGGTGCCGCCTAGCCCAACACGCTATCTGAAATAGGAGCTACGTAAATTGAACAAATGTGATAGAATATCGCTGAATCCTTAAATTAACCATAGTATAAGATGACCAAATCGGGTCTCTGATTGCCCTATCCGAGAGGTTTAGTAGTGCATTTTACTCGACATTTCATGCGCTTTAAGATGCCGCCTAGTCCAAAGCGCTATCTGAAATAGGGGCGACGTAAATTGAACGAGTGTGATAGAATTACGCAGAATTCTTATATTAACCATAATATAATACGATCTATTCGGTTCTCCGATAGCCCTATCATAGAAGTTTAATAGTGCATTTTACTCGTCATTTCGTGTGCTTTAAGATGCCACCTAGCACAATACACTATTTGAAATAGGGGCGACGTAAATTGAACAAATGTGATAGAATTACGCAGAATTCTTATATTAACCATAATATAATACGATCAATTCGGGTCTCTGATTGCCCTATCATAGAAGTTCAATAGTGCGTTGTACTCGTCATTTCATGCCCTTTAAGGTACCGCTTATCCCAATACGCTATCTGAGATACGAGCGACGTAAATTGAACAAATGTGATAGAATTACACTGAATTCTTATATTAATCATAATATAAGATGATCTAATCGGGTCTCTGATTGCCCTATCGTAGAAGTTTAGTGGTGCATTTTAATCGTGATTTCATGCGCTTTACGGTGTCGCATATCCCAATACGCTATCCGAAATTGGAGCTACGTGAATTGAACAAATGTGATAGAGTTACGACGAATTCTTAAATTAACTATAATATAAGATGATCTAATCGGGTCTCTGATTGCCCTATCCTAGAAGTTTAGCAGTGCATTTTACTCGACATTCCATGCGCTTTAAGATTCCGCTTAGCCCAATACGCTATCTGAAATAGAAGCGACGTAAATTGAACAAATGTGATAGAATTTCATTGAATCCTTATATTAACCATAATATAACATGACCTAATCGGGTCTCTGATTGCCCTATCCGAGAAGTATAGTAGGGCATTTTACTCGCCATTTCATGCGCTTTAAGATGCCGCCAATCTCAATACGATATCTGGTGTAGGAGCGACGTGAATATGACAAGTGTGATAGAGTTACGACGAATTCTTAAATAAACAATAATATAAGATGATCTAATCGGGATTCTGATTGCCCTATCCTAGAAGTTTAGTAATGCATTTGACTCGACATTTCATGCGCTTTAAGCTGCCGTCTAGCCCAATCCGCAATCTGAAATTGGAGCTACGGAAATTGAACAAATGTGACAGAGTTAGGCAGAATTCTTATATTAACCATAACATAACATGATCTAATCGGGTATCTGATTGCCCTATCATAGAAGTTTAATAGTGCATTTTACCCGACATTTCATGCGCTTTAAGATCCCACCTAGCCCAATACGCTATCTGAAATAGGGGTGACGTAAATTGAACAAATGTGATAAAATTACGCCGCATTCTTATATTAACCATAATATAAAATGATCTAATCGGGTCTCTGATTACCATATCATAGAAGGTTAGTAGTGCATTTTACTCGCCATTTCATGCGCCTTAAGGTGCCGCCTAGCCCAATACGCTATCTGAAATTGGAGCTACGTAAATTGAACAAACGTTATAGAATTACGTAGAATTCTTATATTAACCATAATATAATACGATCTATTCGGTTCTCTGATAGCCATATCATAGAAGTTTAATAGTGCATTTTACTTGTCATTCCACGCGCTATAAGGCGCCTCTTAGACCAATACGCTATCTGAAATAGGAGCGATGTAAATTGAACAAATGTGATAGAATTACGCTGAATACTTATATTAACCATAATTTAAAATGATCTAATCGGGTCTCTGATTGCCCTACCCTAGAAGTTTAATAGTGCATTTTACTCGACAATTCATGCGCTTTAAGATGCCGCCTAGCCCAATACGCTATCTGAAATAGGAGCGTCGTAAATAGAACAAATGTGATAGAATTACGCAGAATTCTTATATTAACCATAATATAATATGATCTATTCGGGTCTCTGATTGCCCTATCATAGAAGTTTAATAGTGCGTTTTGCTCGTCATTTCATCCGCTTTAAGGTGCCGCCTAGCCCAAAACGCTATCTGAAATAGGAGCGACATAAAATGAACAAATGTGATAGAATTACGCAGAATCCTTATATTAACCATAATATAGAATGATCTAATCAGGTCTTTGATTGCCCTATCATCGAAGGTTAGTAGTGCATTTTACTCGTCATTCCACGCGCTTTAAGATGCCGCTTAGGCTAATACGCTATCTGAAATAGGAGCGACGTAAATTGAACAAATGTGATAGAATTACGCAGAATTCTTATATTAAACATAACATAAGATGAGCTAATCGGGTCTCTGATTGCCCTATCCTAGAAGTTTAGTAGTGCATTTTACTCGTCATTTCATGCGCTTTAAGATGCCGCATAGCACAATATGCTATCTGAAATCGGAGCTACGTAAATTGAACAAGTGTGATAGAGTTCCGCTGAATTCTTATATTAACCATAATATAAAATGATCTAATCGGGTCTCTGATTGCCCTATCATAGGAGTTTAATAGTGCATTTTACTCGACATTTCATGCGCTTTCAGATGCCGCCTAGCTCAATACGATATCTGGTGTAGAAGCGACGTGAATTGGACAAATGTGATAGAGTTACGATGAATTCTTAAATTAACCATAATATAAAATGATATAATCGGCTCTCTGTTTGCCCTACCATAGAAGTTTAATAGTGAATTTTGATCGCCATTTCATGCGCTTTGAGATGCCGCTTAGCCCAATACGCCGTTTGCAATAGGAGCGACGTAAATTCAACAAATGTGATAGAATTACGCAGAATTCTTATATTAACCATAATATGATAAGATCTAATCGGGTCTCTGATTGCCCTATCATAGGATTTTAATAGTGCATTTTACTCGACATTTCATGCGCTTTAATGTGCCGTTCAGCCCAATAGACTATCTGAAGTAGGAGCGACGTAAATTAAGCTAATGTGTTAGAATTACGCATAATTCTTATATTAACCATAATATAAAATGATCTAATCGGCTCTCTGTTTGCCCTACCCTAGAATTTTAATAGTGCATTTTACTCGACATTTCATGCGCTTTATGATGCAACCTAGCCCAAAACGCTATCTGAAATAGGGGCGACGTAAATTGAACAAATGTGATAAAATTACTCCGAATTCTTATATTAACGATAATATAAAATGATCTAATCGTGTCTCCGATTGTCCTATCTTAGAAGTTTAATAGTGCGTTTTACTCGTCACTTCGTGCGATTTAAGGTGCCGCCTAGCCCAATACGCTATCTGAAATAGGAGCGACATAAATTGAACAAATGTGATAGAATTACGCAGAATTCTTATATTAACCATAATATAATACGATCTAGTCGGGTCTCTGTTTACCCTACCCTAGAAGATTAATAGTGCATTTTACTCGACATTTCATGCGCTTTAAGATGCCGCCAGCCCAATACGCTATCTGAAATTGGAGCTACGGAAATTGGACAAATGTGACAGAGTTACGCAGAATTCTTATATTAACCATAATATAAAATGACCTAATCGGGTCTCTGATTGCCCTATCATAGAAGTTTAGTAGTTCATTTTACTCGCCATTTCATGCGCTTTAAGGTGCCGCCTAGCCCAATACGCTATCTGAAATTGGAGCTACGTAAGTTGAACAAGCGTGATAGAAGTACGCAGAATTCTTATATTAACCATAATATAATACGATCTATTCGGGTCTCTGAGTGCCTCATCATAGAAGTTTAATAGTGCATTTTACTCGTCATTTCATGCGCTTTAAGGTGCCGCCTAACCCAATACGCTATCTGAAATAGGAGCGACATAAATTGACAAATGTGATAGAAGTACGCAGAATTCTTATATTAACCATAATTTAAAATGACCTAATCGTATCTTTGATTGCCCTATCCGGGAAGTGTAGTAGTGCATTTTACTCGTCATTTCATGCGCTTTAAGATGCCGAATCGCCCAATACGCTATCTGAAATAGGAGCTGCGTAAATTGAATAAATGTGATAGAGTTACGCAGAATTCTTATATTAACCATAATATAAAATGATCTAATCGGGTCTCTGTTTGCCATACCCTAGAAGTGTAATAGTGCATTTTACTCGACATTTCATGCGCTTTAAGATGCCACCTAGACCAATACGCTATCTGAAACAGGAGCGACATAAATTGCACAAACGTGATAGAATTACGCAGAATTCTTATGTTAACCATAATATAATATGATCTATTCGGGTCACTGATTGCCCTATCATAGAAGTTTAATAGTGCATCTTACTCGACATTTCATGCGCTTTAAGATACCGCCTAGTCCAATACGCTATCTGAAATTGGAGCTATGTAAATTGAACAGACGTGATAGAATTACGCAGAATTCTTATATTAAGCATAATATAATACGATCTATTCAGGTCTCTGATTGCCGTATCATAGAAGTTTAATAGTGCATTTTGCTCGCCATTTCATGCGCTTTAAGGTGCCGCCTAGCCCATTACACTATCTGAAATATGAGTGACGTAAATTGAACAAATGTGATAGAATTTCGCCGAATTCTTAAATTTGACAATAATATAATACGATCTATTCGGGTGACTGATTGCCCTATCATAGAAGCTTAATAGTGCATTTTACTCGACATTTCATGCGCTTTAATATGCCACCTAGCCCAATACGCTACCTGAAATAGGGGCGACGTAAATTGAACAAATGTGATAGAATTACGCAGAATTCTTATATTAACCATAATTTAAAATGACCTTGTCGGGTCTGTGATTGCCCTATCCGAGAAGTTTAGTAGTGCATTTTACTCGTAATTGCATGCGCTTTAAGATGCCACTTAGCTCAATACGCTATCTGAAATAGGAGCGACATAAATTGAACAAATGTGATAGGGTTACGCAGAATTCTTATATTAACCATAATATAAAATGATCTAATCGGGTCTCTGTTTGCCCTACCCTTGAAGTTTAATAGTGCATTTAACTCGACATTTCATGCGCTTTAAGATGCCACCTAGTCCAAAACGCTATCTGAAATAGGAGCGACATAAATTGAACAAATGTGATAGAGTTACGCAGAATTCTTATATTAACCATAATATAAAATGATCTAATCGGGTCTCTGTTTGCCTTATGCGAGAAGTTTAATAGTGCATTTTACTCGACATTTCATGCGCTTTAAGATTCCGCCTGGCCCAATATGCTATCTGAAATAGGAGCGACGTAAATTGAATAAATGTGATAGAATTACGCAGAATTCTAATATTAACCATAATTTTAAATGACCTTGTCGGGTCTGTGATTGCCCTATCCGTGAAGTTTAGTAGTGCATTTTACTCGTACTTGCATGCGCTTTACGATGCCACTTAGCCCAATACGCTATCTGAAATAGGAGCGACATAAATTGAACAAATGTGATAGAGTTACGCAGAATTCATATATTAACCATAATATAATACGATCAATTCGGGTCTCTGATTGCCCTATCGTAGAAGATTAGTAGTGCATTTTACTCGTCATTTCATGTGCTGTAAGGTGCCGTCTAACCCAATACGCTATCTGAAATAGGAGCGACATAAATTGAACAAATGTGATAGAATTACGCAGAATTCTTATATTAACCATAATATAATACGATCTATTCGGGTCTCTGATTGCCCTTTCATAGAAGTTTAATAGTGCATTTTACTCGTCATTTCAAGCGCTTTAAGGTGCCGCTTAGCCCAATACGCTGTCTGAGATAGGAGCGACATAAATTGAACAAATGTGATAGAATTACGCAGAATTCTTATATTAACCATAATATAGAATGATCTAACCGGGTCTTTGATTGCCCTATCATAGAAGGTTAATAGTGCATTTTACTCGCCATTTCATGCGCTTTAAGGTGCCGTCTAGCCCAATACGCTATCTGAAATAGGAGCGACGTAAATTGAACAAATGTGATAGAATTTCGCAGAATTCTTAAATTAACCATAATATGAAATGATCTAATCGGGTCTCCGTTTGCCCTACCCTAGAAGTTTAATAGTGCATTTTACTCAACATTTCATGCGCTTTAAGATGCCACATAGCCCAATACGGTATCTGAAATAGGAGCGACATTAATTGAACAAATGTGATAAAATTACGCTGAATTCTTATACTAACAATAATATAAAATGATCTAATCGGGTCTCTGATAGCGCCATCAAAGAAGTATAGTAGTGCATTTTACTCGTCATTTCATGCGCTTTAAGGTGCCCTCTATCCCAATACGCTATCTGAAATTGGAGCTACGTAAATTAAACAAATGTGATAGAGTTACGACGAATTGTTAAATTAGCCATAATATACGATGATCTAATCGGGTCTCTGTTTGCCCTATCCTAGAATTTTAGCAGTGCATTTTACTCGCCATTTCATGCGCTTTGAGATGCCGCTTAGTCCAAGACGCTATCTGAAATAGGAGCGACGTAAATTGAACAAATGTGATAGAATTACGCTGAATTCTTAAATTAACCGCAATATAAAATGATCTAATCGGCTCTCTGTTCGCCCAACCCTAGAAGTTTAATAGTGCATTTTACTCGCCATTTCATGCGCTTTGAGATGCCGCTTAGGCCAATACGCTATCTGTCATAGGAGCGACTTAAATTGAACAAATGTGATAGAATTATGCTGAATTCTTATATTAACCGTAATATAAAATGATCTAATCGGGTCTCTGTTTGCCTTACCCTAGGAGTATAATAGTGCATTTTACTCGCCATTTCATGCGCTTTGAGGTGCCGCTTAGCCCAATACGCTATTTGATATAGGAGCGACGTAAATTGAACAAATGTGATAGAATTTCGCTGAATTCTTAAATTATCCGTAATATAAAATGATCTAATCGGGTCTCTGTTTGCCGTACCCAAGAAGTTTAATAGTGCAATTTACTCGCCATTTCATGCGGTTTGAGATGTCGCTTAGCCCAATACGCTATCTGAAATAGGAGCGGCGTAAATTGAACAAATGTGATAGAATTTCGCTGAACTCTTATATTATCCATAAAGTAAAATGATCTAATCGGCTCTCTGTTCACCCTACCCTAGAAGTTTGATAGTGCATTTTACTCGGCATTTCATGCGCTTTGAGATGCCGCTTAGACCGATACGCTATCTGAAATAGGAGCGACGTAAATTGAACAAACGTGATAGAATTAAGCTGAATTCTTATATTAACGGTAATTTAAAATGATCTAATCGGGTCTCTGTTTGCCTTACCCTAGAAGTTTAATAGTGCATTTTACTCGCCATTTCATGCGCTTTGAGATGCCGCTTAGCCCAATACGCTATCTGAAATAGGAGCGACGTAAATTGAACAAATGTGATAGAATTCCGCTGAATTCTTATATTAACCAAAATGTAAAATGATTTACTCGGCTCTCTGTTCGCCCTACCCTAGAAGCTTGATAGAGCATTTTACTCACCATTTCATGCGCTTTGAGATGCCGCTTAGCCCATTACGCTATCTGAAATAGGAGCGACGTAAATTGAACAAATGTGATAGAATTACGCTGAATTCTTATATTAACCGTAATATAAAATGACCTAATCTGGTCTCTGTTCGCCCTACCCTAGAAGTTTAATAGTGCATTTCACTCGCCATTTCATGCGCTTTGAGATGCTGCTTAGCCCAATACGCTATCTGAAATAGGAGCGACGTAAATTGAACAAATGTGATAGAATTTCGCTGAATTCTTAAATTAAACATAATAGAAAATGATCTAATCGGGTCTCTGTTTGCCCTACCCTAGAAGTTTAATAGTGCATTTTACTCGCCATTTCATGCGCTTTGAGATGCCGCTTAGCCCAATACGCTATCTGAAATAGGAGCGACGTAAATTGAACAAATGTGATAGAATTACGCTGCCTTCTTATATTAACCGTAATATAAAATGATCTAATCGGGTCTCTGATTGCCCTATCATAGAAGTTTAATTGTTCATTTAGCTCGGCATTTCATGCGCTTTAAGGTGCCGCTTATCCCGATACGCTATCTGAAGTTGGAGCGACGTAAATTGAACAAATGTGATAGAATTACGCTGGATTCTTATATTAACCATAATATGAAATGATCTAATCGGGTCTCTGATTGCCCTATCATAGAAGTTTAATACTGCATTTTACTCGCCATTTCATGCGCTTTAAGGTGCCGTTTAGTCCAATACGCTATCTAGAATAGGAGCGTCGAAAATTGAACAAATGTGATAGAATTACTCTGAATTCTTATATTAATCATAATATAAGATGATCTAATCAGGTCTCTGATTGCCCTATCCTAAAAGTTTAGTAGCGCATTTTGCTCGCCATTTCATGCGCTTTAAGATGCCACCTAGCCCAATATGCTATCTGAAATAGAGGCGACGTAAATTGAACAAACGTGATAAAATTTCGCTGAATTCTTATATTAACCATAATATAAGATGACCTAATCCGGTCTCTGTTTGCCCTACCCTAGAAGTTTAATAGCGCATTTTATTCAACATTTCATGCGCTTTAAGATGCCACCTAGCCCAATACGCTCTCTGAAATAGGGGCGACGTAAATTGAACAAATGTGATAAAATTAGGCTGAATTCTTATATTAACAATAATATAAAAGGATCTAATCGGGTCTCTGATTGCCCTATCATAGAAGTGTAATAGTGCATTTTACTCGTCATTTCATGCGCTTTAAGGTGCCGCTTAGACCAATACGCTATCTGAAACTGGAGCGTCATAAATTGAACAAATGTGATAGAATTTCCCTGAATTCTTATATTAACCATAATATACAATGATGTAGTCGGGTCTCTGATTGCCCTATCATAGAAGTTTAATAGTGCATTTTACTCGACAGTCCATGCGCTTTAAGATGGCGCCTATCCCATTATGCTATCTGAAATAGGAGCGACGTAAATTGAACAAATGTGTTAGAATTACGCTGAATCCTTATATTAAATATAATATAATAAGATCTATTCGGGTCTCTGATTGCCATATCATAGAAGGTTGGCAGTGCATTTTACTCCACATTCCACGCGCTTTAAGATGCCACCTAGCCCAATACGCCATCTGAAATAGGGGCGACGTAAATTGAACAAATGTGATAAAATTACGTTGAATTCTTATATTAAATATAATATAATAAGATCTATTCGGGTCTCTGATTGCCCTATCGGAGAAGTTTAGTAGTGCGTTTTACTCGACATTTCATGCGCTTTAAGATGCCGCCTAGCTCAGTATGCTATCTGGAATAGGAGCGACGTAAATTGAACAAATGTGATAGAATTACTCTGAATTCTTATATTAATCATAATATAAGATGACCTAGTCGGGTCTCTGACTGCCCTATCCGAGAAGTTTAGTAGTGCATTTTACTCGACATTTCATGCGCTTTAAGATGCCGCCTCGCCCAATTGACTATCTGAAATAGGAGCGTCGTAAATTGAACAAATGTGATAGAATTACGCAGAATTCGTAACATAACCATAATTTAAAAATATCTAATCGGGTCTCTGATTGCCCTATCAGAGAAGTTTAGTAGTGCGTTTTACTCGACATTTCATGCGCTTTAAGATGCCGCCTCGCTCAATACGCTGTCTGAAGCAGGCGCGACGTAAATTGAACAAACGTGATAGAATTACGCAAAATTCTTATATTAACCGTAATATAATACGATCAATTCGTGTCTCTGATTACCCTTTCATAGAAGTTTAATAATGCATTTTACTCGTCATTTCATGCGCTTTAAGGTGCCGCTTAGCCCAATACGCTATCTGATATAGGAGCGACGTAAATTGAACAAATGTGATAGAATTTCGCTGAATTCTTAAATTATCCGTAATATAAAATGATCTAATCGGGTCTCTGTTTGCCGTACCCAAGAAGTTTAATAGTGCAATTTACTCGCCATTTCATGCGGTTTGAGATGTCGCTTAGCCCAATACGCTATCTGAAATAGGAGCGGCGTAAATTGAACAAATGTGATAGAATTTCGCTGAACTCTTATATTATCCATAAAGTAAAATGATCTAATCGGCTCTCTGTTCGCCCTACCCTAGAAGTTTGATAGTGCATTTTACTCGGCATTTCATGCGCTTTGAGATGCCGCTTAGACCGATACGCTACCTGAAATAGGAGCGACGTAAATTGAACAAACGTGATAGAATTAAGCTGAATTCTTATATTAACCGTAATATAAAATGATCTAATCGGGTCTGTTTGCCTTACCCTAGAAGTTTAATAGTGCATTTTACTCGCCATTTCATGCGCTTTGAGATGCCGCTTAGCCCAATACGCTATCTGAAATAGGAGCGACGTAAATTGAACAAATGTGATATAATTACGCTGCATTCTTATAGTAATCATAATATAAGATGACCTAATCGGGTTTCGAATTACCCTATCCGAGAAGATTAGTAGTGCATTTTACTCGACATTTCATACGCTTTAAGATGCCGCCTTGTCCAATGCGCTATCTGAAATTGGAGCTACGTAAATTGAACAAATGTAATAGGATTACGCAGATTCTTATATTAACCATAATATAATACGATCTATTCGGGTCTCTGATTGCCCTATCATAGAAGTTTAATAGTGCATTTTACTCGCCATTTCATGCGCATTAAGGTGCCGTCTAGCCCAATACGCTATCTGAAATAGGAGCGACGTAAATGAACAAATGTGATAGAATTTCGCAGAATTCTTAAATTAACCCATAATATGAAATGATCTAATCGGGGTCTCTGTTTGCCCTACCCTAGAAGTTTAATAGTGCATTTACTCAACATTTCATGCGCTTTAAGATGCCACATAGCCCAATACGGTATCTGAAATAGGAGCGACATTAATTGAACAAATGTGATAAAATTACGCTGAATTCTTATACTAACAATAATATAAAATGATCTAATCGGGTCTTCTGATAGCGCCTATCAAAGAAGTATAGTAGTGCATTTTACTCGTCATTTCATGCGCTTTAAGGTGCCCTCTATCCCAATACGCTATCTGAAATTGGAGCTACGTAAATTAAACAAATGTGATAGAGTTACGACGAATTGTTAAATTAGCCATAATATACGATGATCTAATCGGGTGTCTGTTTGCCCTATCCTAGAAGTTTAGCAGTGCATTTTACTCGACATTTGATGCGCTTTAAGATGCCGCTTAGACCAATACGCTATCTGAAATAGGAGCGACGTAAATTGAACAAATGTCATAGAATTACGCTGAATGCATATATTAATCATAATATAAGATGACCTAATCGTGTCTCTGATTGCCCTATCCTAGAAGTTTAGTAGTGCATTTTACTTGACATTTCATGCGCTTTAAGATGCCACTTAGCCCAATACGCTATCTGAAGTAGGAGCGACGTAAATTGAACAAACGTGATAGAATTACGCAGAATTCTAATATTAACCATAATATAAAATGATCTAATGGGGTCTCTGATTACCCTATCACTGAAGTTTAGTAGTGCATTTGAATCCGCTTTTCGTGCCCTTTAATATTCTGCTCAGCCCAATATGCTATCTGAAATAGGAGCGACGTACATTGAACAAATGTGATAGAATTTCGCTGAATTCTTATATTAACCATAATATACGATCATCTAATTGGGTTTCCGATGGCCGTATCCGAGAAGGTTAGTAGTGCATTTTACTCGACATTTCATGCGCTTTAAGGTTCCGCCTATCTCAATACGATATCCGGCGTAGGAGCGACGTGAGTTGGACAAATGTGATAGAGTTACGATGAATTCTTAAATTAACAATAATATAAGATGATCTAATCGGTATTCTGATTGCCCTATCCTAGAAGTTTAACACTGCATTTTACTCGCCATTTCATACGCCATAAGGTGCCGCCTAGCCCAATACGCTATCTGAACTAGGAGGGACATAAATTGATCAAATGTCATAGAATTACGCAGAATTCTAATATTAACCATAATATAATACGATCTATTCGGGACTCTGACTGCCCTATCATAGAAGTTTAACAGTGCATTTTACTCGTCATTTCATGCGCTGTCAGGTGCCGCCTAGCCCAACACGCTATCTGAAATAGGAGCTACGTAAATTGAACAAATGTGATAGAATATCGCTGAATCCTTAAATTAACCATAGTATAAGATGACCAAATCGGGTCTCTGATTGCCCTATCCGAGAGGTTTAGTAGTGCATTTTACTCGACATTTCATGCGCTTTAAGATGCCGCCTAGTCCAAAGCGCTATCTGAAATAGGGGCGACGTAAATTGAACGAGTGTGATAGAATTACGCAGAATTCTTATATTAACCATAATATAATACGATCTATTCGGTTCTCCGATAGCCCTATCATAGAAGTTTAATAGTGCATTTTACTCGTCATTTCGTGCGCTTTAAGATGCCACCTAGCACAATACACTATTTGAAATAGGGGCGACGTAAATTGAACAAATGTGATAGAATTACGCAGAATTCTTATATTAACCATAATATAATACGATCAATTCGGGTCTCTGATTGCCCTATCATAGAAGTTCAATAGTGCGTTGTACTCGTCATTTCATGCCCTTTAAGGTACCGCTTATCCCAATACGCTATCTGAGATACGAGCGACGTAAATTGAACAAATGTGATAGAATTACACTGAATTCTTATATTAATCATAATATAAGATGATCTAATCGGGTCTCTGATTGCCCTATCGTAGAAGTTTAGTGGTGCATTTTAATCGTGATTTCATGCGCTTTACGGTGTCGTATATCCCAATACGCTATCCGAAATTGGAGCTACGTGAATTGAACAAATGTGATAGAGTTACGACGAATTCTTAAATTAACTATAATATAAGATGATCTAATCGGGTCTCTGATTGCCCTATCTTAGAAGTTTAATAGTGCATTTTACTCGCCATTTCATGCGCTTTAAGATTCCGCGTAGCCCAATACGCTATCTGAAATAGGAGCGACGTAAATTGAGCGTATGTGATAGAATTTCGCAGAATTCTTAAATTAACCATAATATGAAATGATCTAATCGGGTCTCTGTTTGCCCTACCCTAGAAGTTTAATAGTGCATTTTACTCAACATTTCATGCGCTTTAAGATGCCACATAGCCCAATACGGTATCTGAAATAGGAGCGACATTAATTGAACAAATGTGATAAAATTACGCTGAATTCTTATACTAACAATAATATAAAATGATCTAATCGGGTCTCTGATAGCGCCATCAAAGAAGTATAGTAGTGCATTTTACTCGTCATTTCATGCGCTTTAAGGTGCCCTCTATCCCAATACGCTATCTGAAATTGGAGCTACGTAAATTAAACAAATGTGATAGAGTTACGACGAATTGTTAAATTAGCCATAATATACGATGATCTAATCGGGTCTCTGTTTGCCCTATCCTAGAAGTTTAGCAGTGCATTTTACTCGACATTTGATGCGCTTTAAGATGCCGCATAGACCAATACGCTATCTGAAATAGGAGCGACGTAAATTGAACAAATGTCATAGAATTACGCTGAATGCATATATTAATCATAATATAAGATGACCTAATCGTGTCTCTGATTGCCCTATCCTAGAAGATTAGTAGTGCATTTTACTTGACATTTCATGCGCGTTAAGATGCCACTTAGCCCAATACGCTATCTGAAGTAGGAGCGACGTAAATTGAACAAATGTGATAGAATTACGCAGAATTCTAATATTAACCATAATATAAAATGATCTAATGGGGTCTCTGATTACCCTATCACTGAAGTTTAGTAGTGCATTTGAATCCGCATTTCGTGCCCTTTAATATTCTGCTCAGCCCAATATGCTATCTGAAATAGGAGCGACGTACATTGAACAAATGTGATAGAATTTCGCTGAATTCTTATATTAACCATAATATACGATCATCTAATTGGGTTTCCGATGGCCGTATCCGTGAAGGTTAGTAGTGCATTTTACTCGACATTTCATGCGCTTTAAGGTTCCGCCTATCTCAATACGATATCCGGCGTAGGAGCGACGTGAGTTGGACAAATGTGATAGAGTTACGATGAATTCTTAAATTAACAATAATATAAGATGATATAATCGGTATTCTGATTGCCCTATCCTAGAAGTTTAGCAGTGCATTTTACTCGTCACTTCATGCGCTTTAAGGTGCCGCCTAGCCCAATACGCTATCTGAAATAGGAGGGACATAAATTGAACAAATGTGATAGAATTACGCAGAATTTGTATATTAACCATAATATAGAATGATCTAATCGGGTCTCTGATTGCCCTATCATAGAAGTTTAATAGTGTATTTTGCTCCTCATGTCATGCGCTTTAAAGTGCCACTTAGCCCAATACGCTATCTGAAATAGCTGCGACGTAAATTGAACAAATGTGATAGAATTTCGCTGAATTCTTATATTGACCATAATATAAAATGATCTAATCGGGTCTCTGATTGCCCTATCCGAGAAGTTTAGTAGTGCATTTTACTCGACATTTCATGCGCTTTAAGATGCCGCCTAGCCCAATACGCTATCTGAAATTGGAGCTACGTAAATTGGACAAACGTGATAGAATTACGCCGAATTCTTATATTAACCATAAAATAATACGATCTATTCGGGTCTCTGATTGCCCTATCATAGAAGTTTAATAGTGCATTTTACTCGCCATTTCATGCGCTTTAAGGTGCCGTCTAGCCCAATACGCTATCTGAAATAGGAGCGACGTAAATTGAACAAATGTGATAGAATTACGCAGAATTCTTATATTACCCATAATATAATACGATCTAGTCGGGTCTCCGATTGCCATATCATAGAAGTTTAATAGTGCATTTTACTCGTCATTTCATGCGCTTTAACGTGCCGTCTAGCCCAATACGCTACCTGAAATAGGAGCGACGTAAATTGCACAAATGTGATAGAATTTCGCTGAATTCTTATTTTAACCATAATATAAGATGACCTAATCGGGTCTCTGATTGCCCTGCCCGAGAAGTTTAGTAGTGCATTTTACTCGTCATTTCATGCGCTTTAAGATGCCGCCTAGTCCAATGCGCAATCTGAAGTTGGAGCTACGTAAATTGAACGAACGTGATAGAATTACGCAGAATTCTTATATAAACCATAATATAATACGACCTTTCGGTTCTCTGATTGCCCTATCATAGAAGTTTAATAGTGCATTTTACTCGTCATTTTATGCGCTTTAAGGTGCCGCCTAGCCCAATACGCTATCTGAAATAGGAGCGATATAAATTGAACAAATGTGATAAAATTACGTTGAATTCTTATATGAACAATATCATAAAATGATCTAATCGGGTCTCCGGTTGCCCTACCCTAGAAGTTTAATAGTGCATTTTACTCGACATTTCATGCGTTTTAAGATGCCACCTAGCCCAATACGCTATCTGAAATCGGGGCGACGTAAATTGAACAAATGTGATAAAATTTTGCTGAATTCTTATATTAACCATAATATAAGATGACCTAATCGGGTCTCTGTTAGCCCTATCCGAGAAGATTAGTAGTGCATTTTACGCGACATTTCATGCGCTTTAGGATGCCGCCTAGTCCAATGCGCTATCTGAAGTTGGAGCTACGTAAATTGAACAAACGTGATAGAATCACGCAGAATACTTATATTAACCAAAATATAATACGATCTATTCGGTTCTCTGATTGCCCTATCATAGAAGTTTAATAGTGCATTTTACTCGTCATTTCTTGCGCTTTAAGGTGCCGCCTAGCCCAATACGCTATCTGAAATAGGAGCGATATAAATTGAACAAATGTGATAGAATTTCGCTAAATTCTTAAATTAACCATAATATAAAATGATCTTATCGGGTCTCTGTTTACCCTACCCTAGAAGATTAATAGTGCATTTTACTCGACATTTCATGCGCTTTAAGATGCCGCCAGCCCAATACGCTATCTGAAATTGGAGCTACGTAAATTGAACAAACGTAATATAACTACGCTGAATTCTTATATTAACCATAATATAATACGATCAATTCGGGTCTCAGATTGCCCTACCACAGAAGTGTAATAGTGCATTTTACTCCTCATTTCATGCGCTTTAAGGTGCCGCTTAGCCGATTACGCTATCTAAAATAGGAGCGACGTAAATTCAACAAGTGTGATAGAATTTCGCTGTATTCTTATATTAACCATAATATAAGATGACCTAATCGGGTCTCTGTTAGCCCTATCCGAGAAGTTTACAAGTGCATTTTACTCGACATATCATGCGCTTTAAGATGCCGTCTAGCCCAATACGCTATCTGAAATAGGAGCGACGTAAATTGAACATATGTGATAGTATTTCGCTGAATTCTTAAATTAACCATAACATAAAATTATCTAATCGGGTCTCTGTTTATCTTACCCTAGAATTTTAATAGTTCATTTTACTCGACATTTCATGCGCTTTGAGATGCCACCTATCCCAATACACTATCTGAAATAGGGGCGACGTAAATTGAACAAATGTGATAAAATTTCGCTGAATTCTTATATCAACCATAATATAAGATGACTTAATCGGGTCTCTGTTAGCTCTATCCGAGAAGTTTGGTAGTGCATCTTGCTCGTCATTTCATGCGCTTTAAGGTGCCCGCTAGCCCAATACGCTATCTGAAATTGGAGCTACATAAATTGAACGAACGTGATAGAATTACGCAGAATTCTTATATTAACCATAATATAATACGATCTATTCGGGTCTCCGATTGGCCTATCATAGAAGTTTAATACTGCATTTTACTCGTCATTTCATGCGCTTTAAGGTGCCGCCTAGCTCAATACGCTATCTGATATTGGAGCGACGTAAATTGAACAAATGTGATAGAGTTTCGCTGAATTCTTATATTAACCATAATATAACGTGATCTAAACGGGTCTCTGATTGCCCTATCCGAGAAGTTTAGTAGTGCATTTTACTCGAAATGCCATGCGCTTTAAGATGTCGCTTAGCCCAATACGCTATTTGAATTACGGGCGACGTAAATTGAACATATGTGAAAAAAGTACGTTGAATTCTTATATTAACAATAATATAAAATGAGCTAATCGGGTCTCTGATTGCCCTATCATAGAAGGTTGGTAGTGCATTTTACTCGGCATTCCACGCGCTTCAAGATGCCGCCTAGTCCAATACGGTATCTGAAATAGGAGCGACGTAAATTGAACAAATGTAATAGATTTACACTGAATTGTTATATTAATCATAATATAAGATGATCTAATCGGGTCTCTGATTGCCCTATCACAGAAGGTTAGTAGTGCATTTTACTCGTTATTCCATGCGCTCTAAGGTGCCGCCTATCCCAATACGCTATCTGAAATAGGAGCGACGTAAATTGAACATATGTGATAGAATTTCGCTGAATTCTTATATTAACCATAATATAAAATGATCAGATCGGGTCTCTGATTGTCCTATCATAGAAGGTTAGTAGTTCGTTTTAGTCGTCATTCCACGGGCTTTAAGATGCCGCCTAGCACAATACGCTATCCGAAATAGGAGCGACGTAAATTGAACAAGTGTGACAGAATTACGCTGCATCCTTATATTAATCATAATATAAGATGACCTTATCGGATATCTGATTGCCCTATCCTAGAAGTTTATTAGTGCATTTTACTCGACATTTCATGCGCTTTAAGATGCCGCTTAGCACAATACGCTATCTGAAGTAGGAGCGACGTAAATTGAACAAACGTGACGGAATTACGCAGAATTCTTATATTAACCATAATATAAAATGATCTATTCGGGTCTCTGATTGCCTTATCATAGAAGCTTGATAGTGCATTTTACTCGTCATTTCATGCGCTTTAAGGTGCCGCCTAGCCCAATACGCTGTCTGAAATAGGAGAGACATAAATTGAACAAATGAGATAGAATTACGCAGAATTCTTATATGAACCATAATATAGAATGATCTACTCGGGTCTCTGATTGCTTTATCATAGAAGTTTAATAGAGCATTTTACTCGGCATCTCATGCGCTTTAAGGCGCCGCTTATCCCGATACGCTATCAGAAATAGGAGCGACGTAAATTGAACAAATGTGATAGAAATTCGCTGAATTCTTATATTAACCATAATATAAAATGATCTAATCGGGTCTCTGATTGCCCTATCCGAGAAGTTTAGTAGTGAATTTTACTCGACGTTTCATGCGCTTTAAGATGCTCCTCGCCCAGACGCTATCTGAAATAGAAGCGTCGTAAATTGAACAAATGTGATAGAATTACGCAGAATTCTTATATGAACCATAATATAGAATGATCTAATCGGGTCTCTGTTTGCCCTACCCTAGAAGTTTAATAGTGCATTTTACTCGACATGTCATGCGCTTTCAGATGCCGCTTAGCCCAATGCACTAAGAATTCTTATATTACCCATAATACAAAATGATCTAATCGGATTTGTGATGGCCGCATCCCAGAAGTTTAGTAGTGCATTTTACTCGTCATTCTTTGCGCTTTAAGGTGCTGGCTAGTCCAATACGCTATCGGAAATTGGAGCTACGTAAATTGAACAAACGTGACAGAATTACGCAGAATTCTTATATTAACCATAATATAATATGATCTATTCGGGTCTCTGATTGCCCAATCATAGAAGGTTACTAGTGTATTTTACTCGTCATTCGACGCTCTTAAAGATGCCGCCTAGCCCAATATACTATCTGAAATAGGAACGTCATAAATTGAACAAATGTGCTATAGAATTACGCTTCCTCCTTGTATGAACCATAATATAAAATGATCTAATCGGGTCTCTGTTTGCCCTACCCTAGAAGTGTAATAGTGCATTTTACGCGACATTTCATGCGCTTTAAGATGCCACCTAGCCCAATACGCTATCTGAAATAGCGGCGACGTATATAGAACAAATGTGATAGAATTACGCAGAATTCTTATATTAACCATAATATAAGATGACCTAATCGGGTCTCTGGTTGCCCTATCCGAGAAGTTTAGTAGTGCATTTTACTCGCCATTTCATGTTCTTTAAGGTGTCGCCTAGCCCAATACGCTATCTGAAATAGGAGCGACGTAAATTAAGCAAATGTGATAGAATTACGCGCAATTCTTATATTAATCATAATATAAGATGATCTAATCGGGTCTCTGATTGCCCTATCATAGAAGCTTAATAGTGCATTTTACGCGACATTTGATGCGCTTTAAGATGCCGCCTCGCCCAATACGCTATCTGGAACAGGAGCGTCGTAAATTGAACAAATGTGATAGAATTACACTGAATTCTTATATTAATCATAATATAAGATGACCTAATCGGGGCTCTGGTTGCCCTATCCGAGAAGTTTGGTAGTGCATTTTACTCGCCATTTCATGTTCTTTAAGATGCCGCCTATCTCAATACGATATCTGGTGTAGGAGCGACGTGAATTGGACAAATGTGATAGAATTACGATGAATTCTTAAATTAACAATAATATAACATGATCTAATCGGGATTCTGATTTCCCTATCCTAGAAATTTAATAGTGCATTTTACTCGTTAGTCCATGCGCTTTAAGATGCCGCGTATCCCAATACGCTATCTGAAATAGGAGCGATGTAAATTAAGCAAATGTGATAGAATTTCGCTGAATTCTTATATTAACCATAATATAAGATGACCGAATCGGGTCTCTGATTGCCCTATCATAGAAGTTTAATAGGGCATTTTACTCCTCATTTCATGCGCTTTAAGGTGCCGCCTAGCCCAATACGCTATCTGAAATAGGAGTGACGTAAGTTGTACAAATGTGATAGAATTACGCAGAATTCTTATAATAACCATAATATAAAATGATCTAATCTGGTCTCTGATTGCCCTATCCTAGAAGTTTAGTAGTGCAGTTTACTCGTCATTTCATGCCTTTTAAGGTGCCGCCTAACCCAATGCGCTATCTGGAATTGGAGGTACTTAAATTCAACAAACATGATAGAATTACGCTGAATTGTTAAATTAACCGTTATATAAAATGATCTAATCGGATCTCTGTTTGCCCTACCATAGAAGGATAGTAGTGCATTTTACTGGTTATTCCACGTTCTTTAAGGTGCCGCCTAGCCCAATACACTATCTGAAATTGGGGCTACGTAAATTGGACAAGTGTGATAGAGTTTCGCTGAATTCTTAAATTAACCATAATATAAAATGATCTAATCGGGTCTCTCTTTGCCCTACCCTAGAAATTTAATAGTACATTTTACTCGATATTTCATGCGCTTTAAGATGCTACCTAGCCCAATGCGCTATCTGAAATAGGGGCGACGTAAATTGAACAAATGTGATAGAATTGCGCAGCATTCTTTTATTAACCATAATATAATACTACCTATTCGGGTCTCCGATTGCCCTATCACAGAAGTTTAATAGTGCATTTTACTCGTCATTTCATGCACTTTAAGGTGCCGCCAAGCGCAATACGCTATCTGAAATAGGAGAGACGTAAATCGGACAAATGTGATAGAGTTACGCAGAAATCTTATATTAACCATAATATAAAATGATCTAATCGGCTCTCTGTTTGCCCAATCATAGAAGCTCAATAGTGCATTTTACTCGTCATTTCATGCGCTTTAAGGTGCCGCCTAGCCCAATACGCTATCTGAAATAGGAGCGACGTAAATCGGACAAATGTCATGGAATTCCGCAGAATTCTTATATTAACCATAATATAATATGATCAATTCGGGTCTCTGATTGCCCTATCATAGAAGTTTAATAGTGCATTTTACTGGTCATTTCATGCGCTTTAAGCTTCCGCCTAGCCCAATACGCTATCTGAAATAGGAGCGACGTAAATTGGACAAATGTGATAGAATTACGCAGAATTCTTATATTAACCGTAATATAAAATGATCTAATCGGGTCTCTAATTGCCCTATCATAGAAGTATAATAGTGCATTTTACTCGTCATTTCATGCACTTTAAGGTGCCGCCGAGCGCAATACGCTAACTGAAATAGTAGCGTCATAAATTGAACAAATGTGATAGAATTTCGCTGAATTATTATATTCACCATAATATAAGATGACCTAATCGGGTCTCTGATTGCCCTATCCTAGAAGTTTAGTAGTACATCTTTCTCGACATTTCATGCGCTTTAAGATGCCGCTTAGCCCAATACGCTATCTGAAGTAGGAGCGACGTTAATTAAACTAATGTGATAGAATTACGCAGCATTCTTATATTAACCATAATATAATGTGATCTATTCGGGTCTTTGATTGCCCTATAATAGAAGCTTGATAGTGCATTTTACTCGACATTTCATGCGCTTTAAGGTGCCGCCAAGCCCAATACGCTATCTGAAATAGGAGCGACGTAAATTGAACAAATGTGATACAATTATGCAGAATTCTTATATTAACCATAATATAAAATGATCTAATCGGGTCTCTGATTGCCCTATCATAGAAGGTTAGTAGTGCATTTTACTCGTCATTCCATGCGCTTTAAGATGCCGCCTAGACTAATATACTATCCGAAATAGGAGCTACGTAAATTGTACAAATGTGATAGAATTACGCAGAATTCTTATATTAACCATAATATAATATGATCTATTCGGGTCTCTGATTGCCCTATCATAGAAGTTTAATAGGGCATTTTACTCCTCATTTCATGCGCTTTAAGGTGCCGCCTAGCCCAATACGCTATCTGGAATTGGAGGTACTTAAATTCAACAAATGTGATAGAATTACGCTGAATTGTTAAATTAACCGTAATATAAAATGATCTAAACGGATCTCTGTTTGCCCTACCCTAGAAGTTTAATAGTGCATTTTACACGCCATTTCATGCGCTTTGAGATGCCGCATAGCCCAATATGCTATCTGAAATAGAAGCGACGTAAATTGAACAAATGTGATAGAATTTTGCTGAATTCTTAAATTAACCATAATATAAAATGGTGTAATCGGGTCTCTGTTTGCCTTACCCTAGAAGTTTAATAGTGCATTTTACTCGACATTTCATGCGCTTTAAGATGCCACCCAGTCCAATACGCTATCTGTAATAGGGTCGACGTAAATTGAACAAATGGGATAAAATTACGTTGAATTCTTATATTAACAATAATATGAAATGATCTAATCGGGTCTCTGATTGCCCTATCATAGAAGTTTAATTGTGCATTATACTCGTCATTTCATGCGCTTTAAGGACCCGCTTAGACCAATACGCTATCTGAAATAGGAGCGACGTAAATTGAACAAATGTGATAAAATTGCACTGAATTCTTATATTAACCATAATTTAAAATGATCTGATCGGGTCTCTGATTGCCCTATCATAGAAGTTTAATAGTGAATTTTGCTCGGGATTTCATGCGCTTTAAGATACCAGACAGCCCAATACGCTATCTGAAATTGGAGCTACGTAAATTAAACAAACGTGATAGAATTACGCAGAATTCTTATATTAACCATAATATAATATTATCTATTCGGGTCTCTGATTGCCCTATCACCGAAGTTTAATAGTGCATTTTACTCGCCATTTCATGCGCTTTAAGTTGCTGCTTAGCCCAATACGATATCTGAAATAGGAGTCACGTATATTGAACAAAGGTGATAGAATTTCGCTGAATTCTGATATTAACCATAATATAAAATGATCTAATCGGGTCTCTGATTGACCTATCATAGAAGTTTAATACTGCATTTTACTCGTCATTTCATGCGCTTTAAGGTGCCGCCTAGCTCAATACGCTATCTGATATTGGAGCGACGTAAATTGAACAAATGTGATAGAGTTTCGCTGAATTCTTATATTAACCATAATATAACGTGATCTAAACGGGTCTCTGATTGCCCTATCCGAGAAGTTTAGTAGTGCATTTTACTCGAAATGCCATGCGCTTTAAGATGTCGCTTAGCCCAATACGCTATTTGAATTACGGGCGACGTAAATTGAACATATGTGAAAAAAGTACGTTGAATTCTTATATTAACAATAATATAAAATGAGCTAATCGGGTCTCTGATTGCCCTATCATAGAAGGTTGGTAGTGCATTTTACTCGGCATTCCACGCGCTTCAAGATGCCGCCTAGTCCAATACGGTATCTGAAATAGGAGCGACGTAAATTGAACAAATGTAATAGATTTACACTGAATTGTTATATTAATCATAATATAAGATGATCTAATCGGGTCTCTGATTGCCCTATCACAGAAGGTTAGTAGTGCATTTTACTCGTTATTCCATGCGCTCTAAGGTGCCGCCTATCCCAATACGCTATCTGAAATAGGAGCGACGTAAATTGAACATATGTGATAGAATTTCGCTGAATTCTTATATTAACCATAATATAAAATGATCAGATCGGGTCTCTGATTGTCCTATCATAGAAGGTTAGTAGTTCGTTTTAGTCGTCATTCCACGGGCTTTAAGATGCCGCCTAGCACAATACGCTATCCGAAATAGGAGCGACGTAAATTGAACAAGTGTGACAGAATTACGCTGCATCCTTATATTAATCATAATATAAGATGACCTTATCGGATATCTGATTGCCCTATCCTAGAAGTTTATTAGTGCATTTTACTCGACATTTCATGCGCTTTAAGATGCCGCTTAGCACAATACGCTATCTGGAATTGGAGGTACTTAAATTCAACAAATGTGATAGAATTACGCTGAATTGTTAAATTAACCGTAATATAAAATGATCTAAACGGATCTCTGTTTGCCCTATCCGAGAAGTTTAGAAGTGAATTTTTCTCGACGTTTCATGCGCTTTAAGATGCTCCTCGCCCCATACGCTATCTGAAATAGAAGCGTCGTAAATTGAACAAATGTGATAGAATTACGCAGAATTCTTATATGAACCATAATATAGAATGATCTAATCGGGTCTCTGTTTGCCCTACCCTAGAAGTTTAATAGTGCATTTTACTCGACATGTCATGCGCTTTCAGATGCCGCTTAGCCCAATGCACTAAGAATTCTTATATTACCCATAATACAAAATGATCTAATCGGATTTGTGATGGCCGCATCCCAGAAGTTTAGTAGTGCATTTTACTCGTCATTCTTTGCGCTTTAAGGTGCTGGCTAGTCCAATACGCTGTCTGAAATTGGAGCTACGTAAATTGAACAAACGTGACAGAATTACTCAGAATTCTTATATTAACCATAATATAATATGATCTATTCGGGTCTCTGATTGCCCAATCATAGAAGGTTACTAGTGTATTTTACTCGTCATTCGACGCTCTTAAAGATGCCGCCTAGCCCAATATACTATCTGAAATAGGAGCGTCATAAATTGAACAAATGTGCTATAGAATTACGCTTCCTCCTTGTATGAACCATAATATAAAATGATCTAATCGGGTCTCTGTTTGCCCTACCCTAGAAGTGTAATAGTGCATTTTACGCGACATTTCATGCGCTTTAAGATGCCACCTAGCCCAATACGCTATCTGAATTAGCGGCGACGTATATAGAACAAATGTGATAGAATTACGCAGAATTCTTATATTAACCATAATATAAGATGACCTAATCGGGTCTCTGGTTGCCCTATCCGAGAAGTTTAGTAGTGCATTTTACTCGCCATTTCATGTTCTTTAAGGTGTCGCCTAGCCCAATACGCTATCTGAAATAGGAGCGACGTAAATTAAGCAAATGTGATAGAATTACGCACAATTCTTATATTAATCATAATATAAGATGATCTAATCGGGTCTCTGATTGCCCTATCATAGAAGCTTAATAGTGCATTTTACGCGACATTTGATGCGCTTTAAGATGCCGCCTCGCCCAATACGCTATCTGGAACAGGAGCGTCGTAAATTGAACAAATGTGATAGAATTACACTGAATTCTTATATTAATCATAATATTAGATGACCTAATCGGGTCTCTGGTTGCCCTATCCGAGAAGTTTGGTAGTGCATTTTACTCGCATGTTCATGCGCTTTAAGATGCCGCCTATCTCAATACGATATCTGGTGTAGGAGCGACGTGAATTGGACAAATGTGATAGAATTACGCAGAATTCTTCTATTAACCATAATATAATATGATCAATTCGGGTCTCTGATTGCCCTATCATAGAAGTTTAATAGTGCATTTTACTGGTCATTTCATGCGCTTTAAGCTTCCGCCTAGCCCAATACGCTATCTGAAATAGGAGCGACGTAAATTGAACAAATGTGAAACAATTATGCAGAATTCTTATATTAACCATAATATAAAATGATCTAATCGGGTCTCTGATTGCCCTATCATAGAAGCTTAATAGTGGATTTTACTCGCCATTTCATGCGCTTTAAGGTGCCGTCAAGCCCAATACGCTATCTGAAATTGGAGCGGCGTAAATTGAACAAATGTGATAGAATTACGCAGCATTCTTATATTAACCATAATATAAGATGACCTAATCGGGTCTCTGATTGCCCTATCATAGAAGCTTGATAGTGCATTGTACTCGTCATTTCATGCGCTTTAAGGTGCCGCCTAGCCCAACACGCTACCTGAAGTAGGAGCGACATAAATTCAACAAATGTGATAGAATTACGCAGAATTCTTATATTAACCATAATATAATACGATCTATTCGGGTCTCTGATTGCCCTATCATCGAAGTTTAATAGTGCATTTTACTCGCCATTTCATGCGCTTTAAGCTGCTGCTTTGACCAATACGGTATCTGAAATAGGGGCAACGTAAATTGAACAAATGTGATAAAATTACGCTGAATGCTTATATTAACAATAATGTAAAATGATCTGAACGGGTCTCTGATTGCCCTATCATTGAAGTTTCATAGTGCATTTTGCTCGTCATTTCATGCGCTTTAAGGTGCCACTTAGCCCAATACGCTATCTGAAATAGGAGCGACGGAAATTGAACAAATGTGATAAAATTTCACTGAATTCTTATATTAACCATAATTTAAAATGATCTAATCGGGTCTCTGATTGCCCTATCATAGAAGTTTAATAGTGCATTTTACTCGTCAGTCCATGCGCTTTAAGATGCCGCATATCCCAATACGCTATCTGAAATTGGAGCGACGTTAATTGCACAAACGCGATAGAATTACGCTCAATTCTTATATTAATCATAATATAAGATGACCTAATCGGGTCTCTGATTGCCCTACCCTAGGAGTTTAGTAGTGCATTTTACTCGACATTTCATGCGCTCTAAGAAGCCGCTTAGCACAATACGCTATCTGAAATAGGAGCGACGTAAATTGAACAAATGTGATCGAATTACGCAGTATTCTTATATTACCCATAATATAAAATGATCTAATCGGGTCTCTGATTGCCCTATCATAGAAGTTTAATAGTGCATTTTCTCGGCATCTGACGCGCTTTAAGATGCCACATAGCCCAATACGCTATCTGAAATTGGAGCGACGTAAATTGAACAAATGTGATAGAATTATGCAGAATTCTTATATTATCCATAATATAATATGATCTACTCGGTTCTCTGATTGCCCTATCATAGAATTCTAATAGTGCATTCTACTCGTCAGTCCATGCGCTTTAAGATGCCGCATATCCCAATACCCTATCTGAAATAGGAGCGACGTTAATTGAACAAACGCGATAGAATTACGCTCAATTCTTGTATTAATCATAATATAAGATGACCTAATCGGGTCTCTGATTGCCATACCCTAGAAGTTTTGTAGTGCATTTTACTCGACATTTCATGCGCTTTAAGATGCCACCTAGCCCAAAACGCTATCTGAAATAGGGGCATCGTAAATTGAACAAATGTGATAAAATTCCGCTGCATTTTTATATTAACAATAATATAAAATGATCTAATCAGGTCTCTGATTGCCCTATCATAGAAGTTTAATGGTGCATTTTACTCGTCATTTCATGCGCTATAAGGTGCCGCTTAGCACAATACGCTATCTGAAATAGGAGCGACGTAAATTGAACAAATGTGAAAGAATTTCGCTGAATTCCTATATTAACCATAATGTAAAATGATCTAATTGGGTCTCTGATGGCCGTATCCGATAAGCATAGTAGTGCATTTTACTCGTCATTTCATGCGCTTTAAGGTGCCACTTAGCCCAATACGCTGTCTGAAATAGGAGCGGCGTAAATTGAACAAATGCGATAGAATTTCGCTGAATTCTTATATTAACCATAATATAAGATGACCTAATCGGGTCTCTGATTGCCCTATCATAGAAGGTTAGTAGTGCATTTTACTCGTCACTCCATGCGCTTTAAGATGCCGCCTAGACCAATATACTATCTGAAATAGGAGCCACGTAAATTGATCAAATGTGATAGAATTACTCAGGATCCTTGTCTTAACAGTAATATAAAATGATCTAATCGGCTCTCTCTGAGCCCAATCATAGAAACTCAATAGTGCATTTTACTCGTCATTTCATGCGCTTTAAGGTGCCGCTTAGCCCAATACGCTATCTGAAATAGGAGCGACGTAAATTGGACAAATGTGATAGAATTACGCAGAATTCTTATATTAACCGTAATATAAAATGATCTAATCGGGTCTCTAATTGCCCTATCATAGAAGTATAATAGTGCATTTTACTCGTCATTTCATGCACTTTAAGGTGCCGCCTAGCCCAATACGCTATCTGAAATAGCAGCTACTTAAATTGAACAAATGTGATAGAATTCCGCAGAATTCTTATATTAACCGTAACATAAAATGATCTAATCGGCTCTCTGTTTGGCCTACCCTAGAAGTTTAATAGTGCATTTTACTCGACATTTCATGCGCTTTAAGATGCCACTTAGCCCAATACGCTATCTGTAGTAGGAGCGACGTTAATTAAACAAATGTGATAGAATTACGCAGCATTCTTATATTAACCATAATATAATATGATCTATTCGGTTCTCTGATTTCCCTATCATAGAAGTTTGATAGTGCGTTTTACTCGTCATTCCATGCGCTTTAAGGTGCCGCCTAGCCCAATACGCTAACTGAAATTGGAGCTACGTAAATTGAACAAGTGTGATAGAATTTCGCTGAATTCTTATATTAACCATAATATAATATGATCTATTCGGGTCTCTGATTGCCCTATCATAGAAGTTTAATAGTGCATTATACTCGTCATTTCATGCGCTTTAAGGACCCGCTTAGACCAATAAGCTATCTGAAATAGGAGCGACGTAAATTGAACAAATGTGATAAAATTTCACTGAATTCTTATATTAATCATAATTTAAAATCATCTGATCGGGTCTCTGGTTGCCCTATCATAGAAGTTTAATAGTGAATTTTGCTCGGGATTTCATGCGCTTTAAGATACCAGACAGCCCAATACGCTATCTGAAATTGGAGCTACGTAAATTAAACAAACGTGATAGAATTACGCAGAATTCTTATATTAACCATAATATAATATGATCTATTCGGGTCTCTGATTGCCCTATCACCGAAGTTTAATAGTGCATTTTACTCGCCATTTCATGCGCTTTAAGTTGCTGCTTAGCCCAATACGATATCAGAAATAGGAGTCACGTATATTGAACAAAGGTGATAGAATTTCGCTGGATTCTTATATTAACCATAATATAAAATGATCTAATCGGGTCTCTGATTGCCGTATCATAGAAATTTAATAGTGCATTTTACTCGACATTTCATGCGCTTTAAGGTGCCGCTTAGCCCAATACGCTATCTGAAATAGGAGCGACGTAAATTGAACAAATGTGATAGAATTTCGCTGAATTCTTAAATTAACCATAATACAAAATGATCCAATCGGGTCTGTGTTTGCCCTACCCTAGAAGTTTAATAGAGCATTTTACTCGTCACTTCATGCGCTTTTAGGTGCCATCTATCCCAATACGCTATCTGAAATAGGGGCGACGTAAATTGAACAAATGTGATAAAATTTCGCTGAATTCTTATATTAACCATAATATACGATGACCTAATCGGGTCCCTGTTAGCCCTATCCGAGAAGTTTAGTAGTGCATTTTACTCGACATTTCATGCGCTTTAAGGTGCCGCCTAGTCCAATGCGCTATCTGAAATTGGAGCTATGTAAATTGAACAAACGTGATAGAATTACGCAGAATTCTTATATTAACCATAATATAATTCGATCTATTCGGGTCTCTGATTGCCCTATCCTAGAAATATAATAGTGCATTTTACTCGTCATTTCATGCGCTTTAAGGTGCCGCATAGCCCAATACGCTATCTGAAATAGGAGCGACGTAAATTGAACAAATGTGATAGAATTTCGCTGAATTCTTATATTAACCATAATACAAAATGATCCAATCGGGTCTGTGTTTGCCCTACCCTAGAAGTTTAATAGTGCATTTTATTCGTCGTTTCATGCGCTTTAAGGTGCCGCTTAGCCGATTACGCTATCTAAAATAGGAGCGACGTAAATTGAACAAGTGTGATAGAATTTCGCTGTATTCTTATATTAACCATAATATAAGATGACCTAATCGGGTCTCTGTTAGCCCTATCCGAGAAGTTTACAAGTGCATTTTACTCGACATATCATGCGCTTTAAGATGCCGTCTAGCCCAATCCGCTATCTGAAATAGGAGCGACGTAAATTGAACATATGTGATAGAATTTCGCTGAATTCTTAAATTAACCATAACATAAAATGATCTAATCGGGTCTCTGTTACCCTACCCTAGAATTTTAATAGTTCATTTTACTCGACATTTCATGCGCTTTGAGATGCCACCTATCCCAATACACTATCTGATATTGGAGCGACGTAAATTGAAGAAATGTGATAGAGTTTCGCTGAATTCTTATATTAACCATAATATAACGTGATCTAATCGGGTCTCTGATTGCCCTATCCGAGAAGTTTAGTAGTGCATTTTACTCGAAATGCCATGCGCTTTAAGATGTCGCTTAGCCCAATACGCTATCTGAAATACGGGCGACGTAAATTGAACATATGTGAAAAAAAGTACGTTGAATTCTTATATTAACAATAATATAAAATGAGCTAATCGGGTCTCTGATTGCCGTATCATTGAAGGTTGGTAGTGCATTTTACTCGGCATTCCACGCGCTTCAAGATGCCGCCTAGTCCAATACGGTATCTGAAATAGGAGCGACGTAAATTGAACAAATGTAATAGATTTACACTGAATTGTTATATTAATCATAATATAAGATGATCTAATCGGGTCTCTGATTGCCCTATCCGAGAAGTTTAGTAGTGCGTTTTACTCGTAACTTCGTGCGCTTTAAGGTGCCGCCTAGCCCAATACGCTATCTGAAACAGGAGCGACATAAATTGAACAAATGTGATAGAATTACGCAGAATTCTTATATTAACCATAATATAAGATTACCTAATCGGGTCTCTGATTGCCCTGCCCGAGAAGTTTGGTAGTGCATTTTACTCGTCATTTCATGCGCTTTAAGATGCCGCCTAGTCCAATGCGCAATCTGAAATAGGCGCGACATAAATTGAACGAACCTGATAGAATTACGCAGAATTCTTATATTAACCATAATATAATACGATCTTTCGGTTCTCTGATTGCCCTATCATAGAAGTTTAATAGTGCATTTTACTCGTCAGTCCATGCGCTTTAAGATGCCGCATATCCCAATACCCTATCTGAAATAGGAGCGACGTTAATTGAACAAACGCGATAGAATTACGCTCAATTCTTATATTAATCATAATATAAGATGACCTAATCGGGTCTCTGATTGCCCTACCCTAGAAGTTTTGTAGTGCATTTTACTCGACATTTCATGCGCTTTAAGATTCCACCTAGCCCAAAACGCTATCTGAAATAGGGGCATCGTAAATTGAACAAATGTGATAAAATTACGCTGCATTCTTATATTAACAATTATATAAAATGATCTAATCGGGTCTCTGATTGCCCTATCATAGAAATTTAATGGTGCATTTTACTCGTCATTTCATGCGCTATAAGGTGCCGCTTAGCACAATACGCTATCTGAAATAGGAGCGACGTAAATTGAACAAATGTGAAAGAATTACGCTGAATTCCTATATTAACCATAATATAAAATGATCTAATCGGGTCTCTGATTACCCTATCAAAGAAGTTTACCAGTGCCTTTTACACGTCATTTCATGCGCTTTAACGTGCCGCCTAGCCCAATACGCTAACTGAAATTGGAGCTACGTAAATTGAACAAATGTGATAGAGTTCCGACGAATTCTTAAATTAACCATAATATTAGATGATCTAATGGGGTCTCTGATTACCCTAACACAGAAGTTTAATAGTGCATTTTACTCGTCATTTCATGCGCTTTGAGATGACGCTTAGCACAATACGCTATCTGAAATAGGGGCATCGTAAATTGAACAAATGTGATAAAATTACGCTGCATTCTTATATTAATAATAATATAAAATGATCTAATCGGGTCTGTGATTACCCTATCAATGTAGTTTACCAGTGCCTTTTACTCGTCATTTCATGCGCTTTAAGGCGCCGCATAGCCCAATACGCTATCTGAAATTGGAGATACGTAAATTGAAAAAGTGTGATAGAATTACGCAGAATTCTTATATTAACCATAGTATAAGATTACCTAATCGGGTCTCTGATTGCCCTATCCGAGAAGTTTAGTAGTGCATTTTACTCGACATTTCATACGCTTTAAGATGCCGCCTAGTCCAGTGCGCCATCTGAAATTGGAGCTACGTAAATTGCACAAACGTGATAGAATTACGCAGAATTCTTATATTAACCATAATATAGTACGATCTATTCGGGTCTCTGATTGCCCAACCATAGAAGTTTAATAGTGCATTTTACTCGTCATTTCATGCGCTTTAAGATACCACCTAGCCCAATCCGCTATCTGAAATCGGAGCGACGTAAATTGAAAAAATGTGATAGAATTAGGCTGAATTCTTATATTACTCATAATATAAGATGGCCTAATCGGGTCCCTGATTGCCCTATCATAGAAGTTTAATAGTGCATTTTGCTCGCCATTTCATGCGCTTTAAGGTGCAAATTAGCACAATACGCTATCTGAAGTAGGAGCGACGTAAATTGAACAAATGTGATAGAATTTCGTTGAATCCTTATATTAACCATAATATAAAATGATCTAGTCGGGTCCCTGTTTGCCATACACTAGAAGTTTAATAGTGCATTTTACTCGACATTTCATGCGCTTGAAGATGCCGACTTGCCCAATACGCTATCTGAAATTGGAGCTACGTAAATTGAACAAACGTGATAGAATTACGCAGAATTCTTATATTAATCAAAACATAAGATGACTTTATCGGGTCTCTGATTGCCATATCCTAGAAGTTTAGTAGAGCATTTTACTCGCCACTTCATTCGCTTTAAGGTGCCGCCTAGCCCAATACGCTATCTGAAATTGGATCGACGTAAATTGAACAAATGTGATCGAATTACGCAGAATTCTTATATTAACCATACTATAATATGATCTATTCGGATCTCTGATTGCCCAATCATAGAAGCTTAATAGTGCATTTTACTCGCCACTTCATTCGCTTTAAGGTGCCGCCTAGCCCAATACGCTATCTGAAATAGGAGCGACGTAAATCGAACAAATGTGATGGAATTCCGCAGAATTCCCATATTAACCATAATATAGAATGATCTAATCTGGTCTCTGATTGCCCTATCATAGAATTCTAATAGTGCAGTTTACTCGTCATTTCATGCGCTTTAAGGTGCCACTTAGCCCAATACGCTATCTGACATAGGAGCGACGTAAATTGAACAAATGTGATAGAATTTCGCTGAATTCTTAAATTAACCATAATATAAAATGATCTAATCGGGACTCTGTTTGCCCTACCCTAGAAGTTTAATAGTGCATTTTACTCGACGTTTCATGCGCTTTAAGATGCCGCCTAGCCCAGTACGCTATCTGCAGTTGGAGCTACGTAAACTGAACGAACGTGATAGAATTACGCAGAATTCTTATATTAACCATAATATAATACGATCTATTCGGGTCTCTGATTGCCGTATCATAGAAATTTAATAGTGCATTTTACTCGACATTTCATACGCTTTCAGGTGCCGCTTGGCCCAATACGCTATCTGAAATCGGAGCGACGTAAATTGAACAAATGTGATAGAATTACGCAGAATTCTTATATTAACCAAAATATAATACGATTTATTCGGTTCTCTGATTGCCCTATCATAGAAGCTCAATAGTGCATTTTACTCGTCATTTCATGCGCCTTAAGGTGCCGCCTGGCCCAATACGCTATCTGAAATAGGAGCGATATAAATTGAACAAATGTGATAAAATTACGTTGAATTCTTATATTAACAATTTTATAAAATGATCTAATCGGGTCCCTGATTGCCCTATCATAGAAGTTTAATAGTGCATCGTACTCGTCAGTTCATGCGCTTTATGGTGCCGCTTAGCCCAATACGCTATCTGAAATAGGAGCGACGTAAATTGAACAAACGTGATAGAATTTCGCTGAATTCTTAAACTAACCATAACATAAAATGATCTAATCGGGTCTCTGTTTACCCTACCCTAGAATTTTAATAGTTCATTTTACTCGACACTTCATGCGCCTTGAGATGCCACCTATCCCAATACACTATCTGAAATAGGGGCGACGTAAATTGAACAAATGTGATAAAATTTCGCTGAATTCTTATATCAACCATAATATAAGATGACCTAATCGGGTCTCTGTTAGCTCTATCCGAGAAGTTTGGTAGTGCATCTTGCTCGTCATTACATGCGCTTTAAGGTGCCCGCTAGCCCAATACGCTATCTGAAATTGGAGCTACGTAAATTGAACGAACGTGATAGAATTACGCAGAATTCTTATATTAACCATAATATAATACGATCTATTCGGGTCTCCGATTGGCCTATCATAGAAGTTTAATACTGCATTTTGCTCGTCATTTCATGCGCTTTAAGGTGCCGACTAGCTCAATACGCTATCTGATATTGGAGCGACGTAAATTGAACAAATTATAGAGTTTCGCTGAATTCTTATATTAACCATAATATAACGTGATCTAATCGGGTCTCTGATTGCCCTATCCGAGAAGTTTAGTAGTGCGTTTTACTCGAAATGCCATGCGCTTTAAGATGGCGCTTAGCCCAATACGCTATCTGAAATAGGAGCGACATAAATTGAACAAATGTGATAGAATTACGCAGAATTCTTATATTATCCATAATATAATACGATCTAGTCGGGTCTCCGATTGCCCTATCATAGAAGTTTAATAGTGCATTTTACTCGTCATTTCATACCCTTTAACATGCCGCCTAGCCCAATACGCTATCTGAAATATGAGCGACGTAAATTGCACAAATGCGATAGAATTTCGCTGAATTCTTATTTTAACCATAATATAAGATGACCTAATCGGGTCTCTGATTGCCCTGCCCGAGAAGTTTAGTAGTGCATTTTACTCGTCATTTCATGCGCTTTAAGATGCCGCCTAGTCCAATGCGCAATCTGAAGTTGGAGCTACGTAAATTGAACGAACGTGATAGAATTACGCAGAATTCTTATATTAACCATAGTATAATACGATCTTTCGGTTCTCTGATTGCCCTATCATAGAAGTTTAATAGTGCATTTTACTCGTCATTTGATGCGCTTTAAGGTGCCGCCTAGCCCAATACGCTATCTGAAATAGGAGCGATATAAATTGAACAAATGTGATAAAATTACGTTGAATTCTTATATGAACAATATCATAAAATGATCTAATCGGGTCTCTGATTGCCCTACCCTAGAAGTTTAATAGTGCATTTTACTCGACATTTCATGCGTTTTAAGATGCCACCTAGCCCAATACGCTATCTGAAATCGGGGCGACGTAAATTGAACGAATGTGATAAAATTTTGCTGAATTCTTATATTAACCATAATATAAGATGACCTAATCGGGTCTCTGTTAGCCCTATCCGAGAAGATTAGTAGTGCATTTTACGCGACATTTCATGCGCTTTAGGATGCCGCCTAGTCCAATGCGCTATCTGAAGTTGGAGCTACGTAAATTGAACAAACGTGATAGAATTACGCAGAATACTTATATTAACCAAAATATAATACGATCTATTCGGTTCTCTGATTGCCCTATCATAGAAGTTTAATAGTGCATTTTGCTCGTCATTTCATGCGCTTTAAGGTGCCGCCTAGCCCAATACGCTATCTGAAATAGGAGCGATATAAATTGAACAAATGTGATAGAAGTACGCAGAATTCTTACATTAACCATAATACAAAATGATCTCATCGGGTCTCTGATTGCCCTATCATAGAAGTTTAAAAGTGCATTTTACTCGTCATTTCATGCGCTTTAAGATGCCGAGTCGCCCAATACGTTATCTGAAATAGGAGCGACGTAAATTGAACAAATGTGATAGAATTTTGCTGAATTCTTATATTAACCATAATATAATACGATCTATTCGGGTCTCTGATCGCCCTATCATAGAAGTTTAAAAGTGCATTTTACTCGTCATTTCATGCGCTTTAAGATGCCGAATCGCCCAATACGCTATCTGAAATAGGAACGACGTAAATTGAACAAATGTGATAGGATTACGCAAGAATTCTTATATTAACCATAATATAATACGATCTATTCGGGTCTCTGATTGCCCTATCATAGCAGTTTAATGTTGGATTTTACTCGTCACATCATGCGCTTTAAGGTGCCGCCTAGCCCAATACGCTACCTGAAACAGGAGCGACATAAAGTGAACAAATGTGATAGAATTACGCAGAATCCTTATATTAACCATAATATAATACGATCTATTCTGGTTTCTGATTGCCCTATCTTAGAAGTTTTATCGTGCATTTTAGTCGTCATTCCATGCGCTTTAAGGTGCCGCCTAGCCCAATACGCTATCTGAAATAGGAGCGACGTAAATCGAACAAATGTGATAGAATTTTGCAGGATTCTTATATTAACCATAATATAATACGATGTATTCGGGTCTCTGATTGCCCTATCATAGAAGTTTAATAGTGCATTTTACACGTCCTTTCATGTGCTTTAAGGTGCCGCCTAGCCCAATACGCTATCTGAAATAGGAGCGACGTAAATTGAACAAATGTGATAGAATTAAGCTGAATTCTTATATTAACCATAATATAAAATGATCTAATCGGGTCTCAGATTGCCCTATACTAGAAGTTTAGTAGTGCATTTTACTCAACATTTCATGCCCATTATCATACCGCTTAGACCAATACGCTATCTGAAATAGGGGCGACGTAAATTGAAAAATGCGATAAAATAACGCTAAATTCTTATATTAAGAATAATATAAAATGATCCAATCGGGTCTCCGATTGCCCTATCCTACAAGCTTAGTATTGCATTTTACTCGTCATTTCATGCGCTTTAAGGTGCAGCCTATCCCAATACGCGATCTGAAATTACAGCTACGTAAATTAAACAAATGTGACAAAATTACGCTGAATTCTTATATTAACAATAATATAAAATGATCTAATCGGGTCCCTGATTACCGTATAACTGGAGTTTAGTAGTGCATTTTAATCGGCATCTCATGCCCTTTAAGATTCTGCTTAGCCCAATACGCTATCTGAAATAGGAGCGCCGTAAATTGAACAAATGTGATAGAATTTCGCTGAATTCTTATATTAACCATAATATAAAATGATCTAATCGCGTCTGTGATTGCCCTATCATAGTTTAATAGTGCATTTTACTCGTCATTTCATGCGCTTTAAGGTGCCGCTTAGCCCAATACGCTATTTGAAATAGGAGCGACGTAAATTGAAGAAATGTGATAGAATTACGCTGAATTCTTATATTAATCATAATATAAGATGACCTAATCGGGTCTCTGATCGCCCTATCATAGGAGTTTAGTAGTGCATTTCACTCGTCATTTCATGCGCTTTAAGGTGCCGTCTAGCCCAATCAGCTATCTCAAATTGGAGATACGTAAATTGAACAAATGTGAGAGAAATACGCATAATTCTTATATTAACCATAATATAAAATGATCTAATCGGGTCTCTGATTGCCCTGTCATGGAAGTTTAATAGTGCATTTTACTCGTCATTTCATGCCGTTTAAGGTGCCGCCTAGCCCATTACGCTGTCTGAAATTGGAGCGACGTAAATTGAACAAATGTGATGGAATTACGGTGCATCCTTATATTAATCATAATATAAGATGACCTAATCGGGTCTCTGTTTGCCCTGCCCTAGAAGTTTAATAGTGCATTTTACTCGACATTTCATGCGCTTTAAGATGCCACGTAGCCTAATACGCTATCCGAAATAGGGGCGATGTAAATTGATCAAATGTGATAAAATTACGCTGAATTCTTATATTAACAATAATATAAAATGATCTAATCGGGTCTCAGATTGCCCTATCATAGAAGTTTAATAGAGCATTTTACTCGCCATTTCACGCGCTTTAAGGTGCCGCTTAACACAATACGCTTTCTGAAAAAGGAGCGACGTAAATTGAACAAATGTGATAGAATTTAGCTGAATTCTTATATTAATCATAATATAAGATGACCTAATCGGGTCTCTGTTTGCCCTGGCCTAGAAGTTTAATAGTGCATTTTACTCGACATTTCATGCGCTTTAAGATGCCACCTAGCCTAATACGCTCTCTGAAATAGGAGCGACGTAAATTGAACAAATGTGATAGAATTACGCTGCATCCTTATATTAAAAATAATATAAAATGACATAATGGTGTCTCTGATTACCGTATCACTGAAGTTTAGTAGTGCATTTTAATCGGCATTTCATGCCCGTTAAGATGCCACCTAGCCTAATACGCTATCCGAAATAGGGGTGACGTAGATTGAACAAATGTGATAAAATTACGCCGCATTCTTAAATTAACAATAATATAAAATGATCTAATCGTGTCTCCGATTGCCCTATCATAGAAGTTTAATAGTGCATTTTACTCGTCATTTCATGCCGTTTAAGGTGCCGCATAGCCCAATACGCTATCTGAAATAGGAGCGACGTAAATTGATCATATGTGATAGAATTACGCAGAATTCTTATATTAAACATAATATAAAATGATCTAATCTGGTCTCTGTTACCCCTACCCTAGAACTTTAATAGTGCATTTTACTCGACATTTCATGCGCTTTAAGATGCCACCTAGCCCAATACGCTATCTGAAATAGGAGCGACGTCAATTGAACAAATGTGATAGAATTACACTGAATTCTTATATTAATGATAATATAAGATGATCAAATCGGGTCTCGGATTGCCCTATCGTAGAAGTTTAGTAGTGCAGTTTACTCAACATTTCATGCGCTTTAAGATGCCGCTTAGCCCAATACGCTATCTAATATAGGAGCGACGTTAATTGAAGAAATGTGATAAAACTACGTTGCATTCTTATATTAACAATAATATAAAATGATCTATTTGGGTCTTTGATTGCCCTATCAAAAAAGTTTAATAGTGCATTTTACTCGACGTTTCATGCGCTTAAAGATGCCGCCTCGTCCAATATACTATCTGAAATAAGAGCGTCGTAAATTGAACAAATGTGATAGAATTACGCAGAATTCTTATATTAACACTAATATAATATGATATATTCGGGTCTCTGATTGCCCTATCACAGAAGTTTAATAGTGCAGATTACTCGCCATTTCAAGCGCTTTATGATGCCGCTTAGCCCAATACGCTATCTGAAACCGGAGCGACGTAAATTGAACAAATGTGATAGAATTTCGCTGAATTCTTATATTAACCATAATATTGAATGATCTAATCGGGTCTCTGATAGCCCTATCATAGAAGTTTAATAGTGCATTTTACTCGTCAGTTCATGCGCTTTAAGATGCCGCCTATCCCAATACGCTATCTGAAATAGGAGCGACGTAAATTGAACAAATGTGATAGAATTACGCTGAATTCATATATTAATCATAATATAAGATGACCTAATCGGGTCTCTGATTGCCCTATCCTAGAAGCTTAGTGGTGCATTTTACTCGACATTTCATGCGCTTTAAGATGCCACCTCGCCCAGTACGCTATCTGAAATAGGAGCGTCGTAAATTGAACAAATGTGATAGAATTACGCTGAATTCTTATATTAATCATAATTTAAAATGATCTAATCTGGTCTCTGATGGCCCTATCATATAAGTTTAATAGTGCATTGTACTCGTCATTTCATGAGCTTTATGGTGCCGCCTAGCCCAATACGGTATCTGTAATTGGAGCTACGTAAATTGAACAAGTGTGATAGTGTTTCACTGAATTCTTAAATTAACCATAATATGAAACGATCAAATCGGGTCTCCGTTTGCCCCACCGTACAAGTTTAATAGTGCATTTTACTCGACATTTCATGCGCTTTAAGATGCCGCGTAGCCCAATACGCTATCTGATAAAGGGGCGACGTAAATTGAACAAATGTGATAAAATTGCGCTGAATTCTTATATTAACCATAATATAAAATGATCTAATCGGGACTCTGATTGCCCTATCATAGAAGGTTAGTAGTGTATTTTACTCCTCATTCCACGCGCTTTAAGATGCCGCCTAGCACAACACGCTGTCTGAAATTGGAGCTACGTAAATTGAACAAATGTGATGGAATTACGGTGCATCCTTATATTAATCATAATATAAGATGACGTAATCGGGTCTCTGTTTGCCCTACCCTTGAAGTTTAATAGTGCATTTTACTCGACATTTCATGCGCTTTGAGATGCCACCTAGCCTAATACGCTATCTGAAATAGGGGCGACATAAATTGAACAAATGTGATAGAATTACGCTGCATCCTTATATTAATCATAATATAAGATGACCTAATCGGGTCTCTGATTGCCCTATCCTAGAAGTTTAGTAGTACATCTTACTCGACATTTGATGCGCTTTAAGATGCCGCTTAGCCCAATACACTATCTGAAATAGGAGCGACGTCAATTGAACAAATGTGATAGAATTACACTGAATTCTTATATTAATGATAATATAAGATGATCAAATCGGGTCTCGGATTGCCCTATCGTAGAAGTTTAGTAGTGCAGTTTACTCAACATTTCATGCGCTTTAAGATGCCGCTTAGCCCAATACGCTATCTAATATAGGAGCGACGTTAATTGAAGAAATGTGATAAAACTACGTTGCATTCTTATATTAACAATAATATAAAATGATCTATTTGGGTCTTTGATTGCCCTATCAAAAAAGTTTAATAGTGCATTTTACTCGACGTTTCATGCGCTTAAAGATGCCGCCTCGTCCAATATACTATCTGAAATAAGAGCGTCGTAAATTGAACAAATGTGATAGAATTACGCAGAATTCTTATATTAACACTAATATAATATGATATATTCGGGTCTCTGATTGCCCTATCACAGAAGTTTAATAGTGCAGATTACTCGCCATTTCAAGCGCTTTATGATGCCGCTTAGCCCAATACGCTATCTGAAACCGGAGCGACGTAAATTGAACAAATGTGATAGAATTTCGCTGAATTCTTATATTAACCATAATATTGAATGATCTAATCGGGTCTCTGATAGCCCTATCATAGAAGTTTAGTAGTGCATTTTACTCGACATTTCATGCGCTTTAAGATGCCGCTTAGCCCAATACACTATCTGAAATAGGAGCGACGTAAATTGAACAAATATGATAGAATTTCGCTGAATTCTTATATTAACCATAATATAAAATGATCTAATCGGGTCTCTGATTGCCCTATCATAGAAGTTTAATAGTGCATTTTACTCGTCATTCCATGCGCATTAAGGTGTCGCCAAGTCCAATACGCTATCTGAAATAGGAGCGACACAAATTGAACAAATGTGATAGAATTACGCAGAATTCTTATATTAACGATAATATAATACGATCTATTCCGGTCTCTGATTGCTCTATCATAGAAGTTTAACAGTGCATGTTACTCGTCATTTCATGCTTTTTAAGGTGCCGCTTGACCAAATACGCTATCTGAAATAGGAGCGACATAAATAGAACAAATGTGATAAAATTACGTTGAATTCTTATAATAACAATAATATGAAATAATCTAATCGGGTCTCTGATTGCCCTATCGTAGAAGTTTAATAGTGCATTTTACTCGTCATTTCATGCGCTTTAAGGTGCCGCTTAGCCCAATAGGCTATCTGAAATAGGAGCAACGTAAATTGAACAAATGTGATAGAATTTCGCTGAATTCTTATATTAACAGTAATAAAAGGATCTAATCGGGTCTCTGATTGCCCTATCATAGAAGTTTAATAGTGCATTTTATTCGTCATTTCATGCGCTTTAAGGTGTCGCCTAGCCCAATAGGCTATCTGAAATTGGAGCTACGTAAATTGAACAAGTGTGATAGAGTTTCGCTGAATTCTTAAATTAACCATAATATAAAATGATCTAATCGGCTCTCTGTTGGCCTGCCCTTAAATTTTAATAGTGCATTTTACTCGACATTTCATGCGCTTTATGATGCAACCTAGCCCAATACGCTATCTGAAATTGGAGCTACGTAAATTGAACAAACGTGATGGAATTACGAAGAATTCTTATATTAACATTAATATAAGATGATCTAATCGGGTCTCTGATTGCCCTATCCTAGAAGCTTAGTAGTGCATTTTACTCGGCATTTCATGCACTTTAAGGTGCCGCCTATTCCAATACGCTATCTGAAATAGGAGCGACACAAATTGAACAAATGTGATAGATGTACGCAGAATTCTTATATTAACCATAATATAAAATGATCTAATCGGGTCTCTGATTGCCCTATCATGGAAGGTTAGTAGTGCATTTTACTCGCCCTTCCACGTGCTTTAAGATGCCGCCTAACCCAATACGCTATCTGAAATAGGAGCGACATAAATTGAACAAATGTGATAGATGTACGCAGAATTCTTATATTAACCATAATATAAAATGATCTAATCGGGTCTCTGATTGCCCTATCATAGAAGGTTAGTAGTGCATTTTACTCGTCCTTCCACGTGCTTTAAGATGCCGCCTAACCCAATACGCTATCTGAAATAGGAGCGACATAAATTGAACAAATGTGATAGAATTACGCAGAATTCTTATATTAACAATAATATAAAATGATCTAATCGGGTCTCTGATTGCCCTATCATAGAAGTTTAATAGTGCGTTTTACTCGTCATTTCATGCGCTTTAAGATGCCGCCTAGCACAATACGCTATCTGAAATAGGAGCGACATAAATTGAACAAATGTGATAGAATTACGCAGAATTCGTATATTAACCATAATATGTTACGATCTACTCGGTTCTCTGATTGCCCTATCATAGAAGTTTAATAGTGCATTTTACTCGTCATATCATACGCTTTAAGGTGCCGTCTAGCCCAATACGCTATCTGAAATAGGAGCGAAATAAATTGAACAAATGTGATAAAATTACGTTAAATACTTATATTAACCATAATATAATACGATATATTCGGGTCTCTGATTGCCCTTTCATAGAAGTTTAATAGTGCATTTTACTCGTCATTTCATGCGCTTTAAGGTGCCGCTTAGCCCAATACGCTGTCTGAAACAGGAGCGACGTAAATTGAACAAATGTGATAAAATCTCGCTGAATTCTTATATTAACCATAATATAAAATCATCTAATTGGGTCTCTGATGGCCGTATCTGAGATGGTTAGTAGTGCGTTTTACTCTCCATTTCATGCGTTTTAAGATGCCGCCTAGCTCAATACGATATCTGGTGTAGGTGCGACGTGAATTGGACAAAATGTGATAGAGTTACGCAGAATTCTTAAATTAACCATAATATAATACGATCTATTCGGGTCTCTGATTGCCCTATCATAGAAGCTCAACAGTGCATTTTACTCGTCATTTCATGCGCTTTAAGGTGCCGCCTAGCGCAATACGCTATCTGGAATAGGAGCGACATAAATTGAACAAATGTGATAGAATTACGCACAATTCTTATATTAACCATAATATAGAATGATCTAATCGGGTCTTTGATTGCCCTAGCATAGAAGGTTAGCTGTGCATTTTACTCGTCATTCTACGCGCTCTAAGGTGCCGCCAAGCCCAATACGCTGTCTGAAATAGGAGCGACATAAATTGAACAAACGTGATAGAATTACGCAGAATACTTATATTAACCATAATATAATACGATATATACGGTTCTCTGATTGACCTATCATAGAAGTTTAATAGTGCATTCTACTCGTCATTTCATGCGCTTTTAGGTGCCGCTTAGCCCAATACGCTATCTGAAATAGGAGCGACGTAAATGGAACAAATGCGATAGAATTTCTCTGAATTCTTAAATTAACCATAATATGAAATGATCTAATCGGGTCTCTGTTTGCCCTACCCTAGAAGTTTAATAGTGCATTTTACTCTACATTTCATGCGCTTTAAGGTGCCGTCTAGCCCAATCCGCTATCTGAAATTGGAGCTGCGTAAATTGAATAAATGTGATAGAGTTACGCAGAATTCTTATATAAACCATAATATAAAATGATCACATCGGGTCTCTGATTGCCCTATCAAAGAAGTTTAGTACTGCATTTTACTCGTCATTCCATGCGGTTTAAGGTGCCGCTTAGCCCTATACGCTATCTGAAATAGGAGCGACGGAAATTGAACAAATGTGATAGAGTTACGCAGAATTCTTATATAAACCATAATATAAAATGATCTCATCGGGACTCTGCTTGCCCTATCAAAGAAGTTTAGTACTGCATTTTACTCGTCATTCCATGCGCTTTAAGGTGCCGCTTAGCCCAATGCGCTATATTAAATGGGAGCGATGTAAATTGAATAAATGTGATAGAATTACGCAGGATTCGTATATTAACCATAATATGTTACGATCTACTCGGTTCTCTGATTGCCCTATCATAGAAGTTTAATAGTGCATTTTACTCGTCATATCATACGCTTTAAGGTGCCGTCTAGCCCAATACGCTATCTGAAATAGGAGCGAAATAAATTGAACAAATGTGATAAAATTACGTTAAATACTTATATTAACCATAATATAATACGATATATTCGGGTCTCTGATTGCCCTTTCATAGAAGTTTAATAGTGCATTTTACTCGTCATTTCATGCGCTTTAAGTGCCGCTTAGCCCAATACGCTGTCTGAAACAGGAGCGACGTAAATTGAACAAATGTGATAAAATCTCGCTGAATTCTTATATTAACCATAATATAAAATCATCTAATTGGGTCTCTGATGGCCGTATCTGAGATGGTTAGTAGTGCGTTTTACTCTCCATTTCATGCGTTTTAAGATGCCGCCTAGCTCAATACGATATCTGGTGTAGGTGCGACGTGAATTGAACAAATGTGATAGAGTTACGCAGAATTCTTAAATTAACCATAATATAATACGATCTATTCGGGTCTCTGATTGCCCTATCATAGAAGCTCAACAGTGCATTTTACTCGTCATTTCATGCGCTTTAAGGTGCCGCCTAGCGCAATACGCTATCTGAATAGGAGCGACATAAATTGAACAAATGTGATAGAATTACGCACAATTCTTATATTAACCATAATATAGAATGATCTAATCGGGTCTTTGATTGCCCTAGCATAGAAGGTTAGCTGTGCATTTTACTCGTCATTCTACGCGCTCTAAGGTGCCGCCAAGCCCAATACGCTGTCTGAAATAGAGCGACATAAATTGAACAAACGTGATAGAATTACGCAGAATACTTATATTAACCATAATATAATACGATATATACGGTTCTCTGATTGACCTATCATAGAAGTTTAATAGTGCATTCTACTCGTCATTTCATGCGCTTTTAGGTGCCGCTTAGCCCAATACGCTATCTGAAATAGGAGCGACGTAAATGGAACAAATGCGATAGAATTTCTCTGAATTCTTAAATTAACCATAATATGAAATGATCTAATCGGGTCTCTGTTTGCCCTACCCTAGAAGTTTAATAGTGCATTTTACTCTACATTTCATGCGCTTTAAGGTGCCGTCTAGCCCAATCCGCTATCTGAAATTGGAGCTGCGTAAATTGAATAAATGTGATAGAGTTACGCAGAATTCTTATATAAACCATAATATAAAATGATCACATCGGGTCTCTGATTGCCCTATCAAAGAAGTTTAGTACTGCATTTTACTCGTCATTCCATGCGGTTTAAGGTGCCGCTTAGCCCTATACGCTATCTGAAATAGGAGCGACGGAAATTGAACAAATGTGATAGAGTTACGCAGAATTCTTATATAAACCATAATATAAAATGATCTCATCGGGACTCTGCTTGCCCTATCAAAGAAGTTTAGTACTGCATTTTACTCGTCATTCCATGCGCTTTAAGGTGCCGCTTAGCCCAATGCGCTATATTAAATGGGAGCGATGTAAATTGAATAAATGTGATAGAATTACGCAGGATTATTATATTACCCATAATTTAAAATGACCTTGTCGGGTCTGTGATTGCCCTATCCGTGAAGTTTAGTAGTGCATTTTACTCGTAATTTCATGCGCTTTAAGATGCCCCTTAACCCAATACGCTATCTGAAATAGGAGCGACGTAAATTGAACAAATGTGATAAAATTACGCTGACTTCTTATATTAACTATAATATAAAATGATCTAATCGGGTCTCTGTTTGCCCTACCCTAGAAGATTAATAGTGCATTTTACTCGACATTTAATGCGCTTTAAGATGCAACCTAGTCCAAAACGCTATCTGAAATTGGAGCTACGTAAATTGAACAGACGTGATAGAATTACGCAGAATTCATATATTAACCATAATATAATACGATGTATTCGGGTCTCTGATTGCCCTATCATAGAAGTTTAAAAGTGCATTCTACTCGTCATTTCATGCGCTTTAAGGTGCCGCCTAGCCCAATACGCTATCTGAAATAGGAGCGACGTAAATTGAACAAATGTGATAGAATTTTGCTGAATTCTTATATTAAACATTATATAATATGATCTATTCGGGTCTCTGATTGCCCTATCATAGAAGTTTAATAGTGCATTGTACTCGTCATTTCATGCGCTTTAAGGAGCCGCCTAGCCCAATACGCTATCTGAAATAGGAGCGACATAAATTGAACAAATGTGATAGAATTACGCAGAATTCTTATATTAACCATGATATAATACGATCTATCTGTTTTCTGATTGCCCTACCATAGAAGTTTAATAGTGCATTTTAGTCGTCATTTCATGCGCTTTAAGGTGCCGCCTAGCCCAATACGCTATCTGAAATAGGAGCGAAGTGAATTGAACAAATGTGATAGAATTTTGCTGAATTCTTATATTAACCATAATATAATATGATCCATTCGGGTCTCTGATTGCCCTATCATAGAAGTTTGATAGTGCATTTTACTCGCAATTGCATACGCTTTAAGATGCCGCTTAGCCCAATACGCTATCTGAAATAGGAGCGACATAATTTGAACAAATGTGATAGAGTTACGCAGAATTCTTATATTAACCATAATATAAAATCATCTAATCGGGTCTCAGTTTGCCCTACCCTAGACGTTTAATAGTGCATTTTACTCGACATTTCATGCGCTTTAAGATGCCGCCAAGTTCAATACGCTATCTGAAATAGGAGCGACATATATTGAACAAATGTGATAGAGTTACTCAGAATTCTTATATTAACCATAATATAAAATGATCTAATCGGGTCTCTGTTTGCCCTACCCTAGAAGTTTAATAGTGCATTTTACTAGTCATTTCATGCGCTTTAAGGTGCCGCCTAGCCCAATACGCTATCTGAAATAGGTGCGACGTAATTTGAACAAGTGTGATAGAATTACGCTGAATTCTTATATTAACCATAATACAAGATGACCTAATCGGGTCTCTGATTGCCCTGTCCTAGAAGTTTAGTAGTGCATTTTACTCAACATTTCATGCGCTTTAAGATGCCGCTTAGCCCAATACGCTATCTAATATAGGAGCGACGTAAATTGAACAAATGTGATAAAACTACGTTGAATTCTTATATTAACAATAATATAAAATGATCTATTTGGGTCTTTGATTGCCGTATCAAAGAAGTTTAATAGTGCAGTTTACTCGTCATTTCAAGCGCTTTATGGTGCCGCTTAGCCCAATACGCTATCTGAAACCGGAGCGACGTGAATTGAACAAATGTGATAGAATTTCGCTGAATTCTTATATTAACCATAATATTGAGTGATCTAATCTGGTCTCTGATTGCCCTATCATAGAAGTTTAATAGTGCATTTTACTCGTCAGTTCATGCGCTTTAAGATGCCGCCTATCCCAATACGCTATCTGAAATAGGAGCGACGTAAATTGAACAAATGTGATAGAATTACGCAGAATTCTTATAATAACCATAACTTAAAATGATCTAATCGGGTCTCTGATTGACCTATCATAGAAGATTAATAGTGCATTTTACTCGTCATTTCATGCGCTTTAAATTGACGCATAGCCCAGTACGCTATCTGAAATAGGAGCGACGTAAATTGAACAAATGTGATAGAATTACGCAGAATTCTTATAACAACCATAATGTAATATGATCTATTCGGCTCTCTGATTGCCCTATCATAGAAGTTCAACCGTGCATTTTACTCGTCATTTCATGCGCTTTAAGGTGCCGCCTAGCCCAACACGCTATCTGAAATAGGAGCGACGTCAATTGAACAAATGTGATAGAATTACACTGAATTCTTATATTAATCATAATATAAGATGATCAAATCGGGTCTCGGATTGCCCTATCCTAGAAGTTTAGTAGTGCATTTTACTCAACATTTCATGCGCTTTAAGATGCCACTTGGCCCAATACGCTATCTAATATAGGAGCGACGTAAATTGAACAAATGTGATAAAACTACGTTGAATTCTTATATTAACAATAATATAAAATGATCTATTTGGGTCTTTGATTGCCCTGGCAAAGAAGTTTAATAGTGCATTTTACTCGACATTTCATGCGCTTTAAGATGCCACCTAGCCCAATACGCTATCTGAAATAGGGGCGCCGTAAATTGAACAAATGTGATAAAATTACGCTAAATTCTTATAATAACAATAATATGAAATGGTCTAATCGGGTCTCTGATTGCCCTATCATACAAGCTTAATAGTGCATTTTACTCGTCATTTCATGCGCTTTAAGGTGCCGCTTAGCCCAATAGGCTATCTGAAATAGGAGCGACGTAAATTGAACAAATGTGATAGAATTTCGCTGAATTCTTATATTAACAGTAATAAAAAGATCTAATCGGGTCTCTGATTACCCTATCATAGAAGTTTAACAGTGCATTTTACTCGACATTTCATGCGCTTTAAGATGCCACCTATCCCAATACGCTATCTGAAATAGGAGCGTCGTAAATTGAACAAATGTGATAGAATTACGCAGAATTCTTATATTAAACATAATATAAAATGATCTAATCTGGTCTCTGTTTGCCCTACCCTAGAACTTTAACAGTGCATTTTACTCGACATTTGATGCGCTTTAAGATGCCACCTAGCCCAATACGCTATCTGAAATAGGGGCGACGTAAATTGAACAAATGTGATAAAATTACGCTGAATTCTTATAATAACAATAATATGAAATGATCTAATCGGGTCTCTGATTGCCCTATCATAGAAGTTTAATAGTGCATTTTACTCGTCATTTCATGCGCTTTAAGGTGCCGCTTAGCTCAATAGGCTATCTGAAATAGGAGCGACGTAAATTGAACAAATGTGATAGAATTTCGCTGAATTCTTATATTAACAGTAATAAAATGATCTAATCGGGTCTCTGATTGCCCTATCATAGAAGTTTAATAGTGCATTTTAGTCGTCATTTCATGCGCTTTAAGGTGCCGCCTAGCCCAATACGCTATATGAAATTGGAGCTACGTAATTTGAACAAGTGTGATAGAGTTACGCTGAATTCTTAAATTAACCATAATATAAAATGATCTAATCGGCTCTCTGTTGGCCTACCCTAGAATTTTAATAGTGCACTGTACTCGACATTTCATGCGCTTTATGATGCAACCTAGCTCAATACGCTATCTGAAATAGGAGCGACGTAAATTGAGCAAATGTGATAGATTTTCGCTGAATTCTTATATTAAACATAATATAAAATGATCTAATCGGGTCTCTGATTGCCCTATCATAGAAGTTTAATAGTGCATTTTAGTCGTCATTTCATGCGCTTTAAGGTGCCGCCTAGCCCAATACGCTATATGAAATTGGAGCTACGTAAATTGAACAAGTGTGATAGAGTTACGCTGAATTCTTAAATTAACCATAATATAAAATGATCTAATCGGCTCTCTGTTGGCCTACCCAAGAATTTTAATAGTGCACTGTACTCGACATTTCATGCGCTTTATGATGCAACCTAGCTCAATACGCTATCTGAAATAGGAGCGACGTAAATTGAACAGATGTGATAAAATTACGCTGCATTCTTATATTAACCATAATATAAAATGATCTAATCGGGTCTCTGATTGCCCTATCATAGAACCTTAGTATTGCATTCTGCTCGACATTTCATGCTCTTTAAGATGCCGCTTGGACCAATACGCTATCTGAAATACGAGAGACGTAAATTGAACGATTGTGATAGAATTACGCTGCATTCTTATAATAACCATAATACCAAATGACCTAATCGGGTCACGGATTATCCTATCCAAGAAGTTCAGTAGCGCATTTTACTCGTCATTGCATACGCTTTAAGGTGCCGCCTAGACCAATACGCAATCTGAAATTGGAGCTACGTAAATCGAACAAATGTGATAGAGTTTCGCTGAATTCTTAAATTAACCATAATATGAGTTGATCTAATTGGGTCTCTGATTATCGCATCCTAGAAGTTTAGTAGTGCATTTTACTCGACATTTCATGCGCTTTAAGATGCAGCCAAGCCCAATACACTATCTGAAATAGGAGCGTCGTAAATTGAACAAGTGTGATAACATTACGCCGTATTCTTATATTAACAATAATATAAAATGATCTAATCGTGTCTCCGATTGCTCTATCATAGAAGGTTAGTAGTGCATTTTACTCGTCATTCTACGCTCTTTATGATGCCGCCTAGCCCAATATGCTATCTGACATAGGAGCGACGTAAATTGAACAAATGTGATAGAATTTCGCTCAATTCTTAAATGAACCATAATATAAAATGATGTAATCGGGTCTCTGTTTGCCCTACCCCAGAAGTTTAATAGTGCATTTTGCAAGACATTTCATGCGCTTTAGGATGCCACCTAGCCCAATACGCTATGTGAAATAGGGGCGACGTAAATTGCACAAATGTGATAAAATTTCGCTGAATTCTTATATTAACCATAATATAAGAAGACCTAATCGGGTCTGTGATTGCCTTATCCTAGAAGCTGAATAGTGCATTATACTCGTCATTTCATGCGCTTTATGTTGCAGCCTAGCCCAATACGCTATCTGAAATTGGAGCTACGTAAATTGAACAAATGTGATAGAATTACCCAGAATTCTTATATTAACCATAATATAAAATGATCTAATCGGGTCTCCGTTTGCCCTACCCTAGAAGTGTAACAGTGCATTTTACTCGTCATTTCATACGCTCTAAGGTGCCGCCTAGACCAATACGCAATCTGAAATTGGAGCTACGTAAATCGAACAAATGTGATAGAATTACACTGAATTCTTATATTAATCATGATGTAAGATGATAAAATCGGGTCTCGGATTGCCCTATCCTAGAAGTTTAGTAGTGCATTTTACTCAACATTTCATGCGCTTTAAGATGCCACTTGGCCCAATACGCTATCTAATATAGGAGCTACGTAAATTGAACAACTGTGATAAAACTACGTTGAATTCTTATATTTACAATAATATAAAATGATCTATTTGGGTCTTTGATTGCCCTGTCAAAGAAGTTTAATAGTGCATTTTACTCGACATTTCATGCTCTTCAAGGTGCCGTTTAGCCCAGTACGCTATCTGAAATATGAGCATCGTAAATTGAACAAATGTGATAGAATTACACTGAATTCTTATATTAACAATAATATAAAATGATCTAATCGGGTCTCTGATTGCCCTGTCATAGAAGTTTAATAGTGCATTTTGCTCGCCATTTCATGCTCTTCAAGGTGCCATATAGCCCAATACGCTATCTGAAATAGGAGCGTCGTAAATTGAACAAATGTGATAGAATTACACTGAATTCTTATATTAATCATAATATAAGATGATCTAATCTGGTCTCTGATTGCCCTATCCTAGAAGTTTAGTAGTGCATTTTACTCGTGATTTCATGCGCTTTAAGGTGTCGCCTATCCCAATACGCTATCCGAAATTGGTGCTACGTGAATTGAACAAATGTGATAGAATTACGACGAATTCTTAAATTAGCTATAATATAAGATGATCTAATCGGGTCTCTGATTGCCCTATCCTAGAAGTTTAGTAGTGCATTTTACTCGTGATTTCATGCTCTTCAAGGTGGCGCCTATCCCAATACGCTATCCGAAATAGGAGCTACGTGAATTGAACAAATGTGATAGAATTACGCAGAATTCTTATATTAACCATAATATAGAATGATCTAATCGGGTCTCTGATTGCCCTATCATAGAAGTTTAATAGTGCATTTTACTCGCCATTTCATGCGCTTTAAGGTGCGGCGTAGCCCAATACGCTATCTGAAATTGGAGCTACGTAAATTGAGCAAGTGTGATAAAGTTTCTTTGAATTCTTAAATTTACCATAATATAAAATGATCTAATCGGGTCTCTGATTACCCTATCATCGAAGCTTAATAGTGCATTTTACTCGTCATTTTATGCGCTTTAAGGTGCCGGTTAGCCCAATACGCTATCTGAAATAGGAGCTACGTAAATTGAACAAGTGTGATAAAGTTTCGCTGAATTCTTATATTAACCTTAATATAAAATGATCTATTCGGGTCTCTGACTGCCTTATCATAGAAGTTTAATAGTGAATTTTACTCGTCATTTCATGCGCTTTAAGGTGCCGCCTAGCCCAATACGCTGTCTGAAATAGGATCACCATAAATTGAATAAATGTGATAGAATTACGCAGAATTCTTATATGAACCATAATATAGAATGATCTAATCGGGTTTCTGATTACCCTATCATAGAAGTTTAATAGTGCATTTTGCTCGGCATTTCATGCGCTTTACGGCGTCGCTTATCTCGATACGCTATCAGAAATAGGAGCGACGTAAATTGAACAAATGTGATAGAATTTCGCTGAAATCTTATATTAACCATAATATAAAATGATCTAATCGGGTCTCTGATTGACCTATCATAGAAGTTTAATAGTGCATTTTACTCGTCATTTCATGCGCTTTAAATTGACGCATAGCCCAATACGCTATCTGAAATAGGAGCGACGTAAATTGAACAAATGTGATAGAATTACGCAGAATTCTTAAATCAACCATAATGTAATATGATCTATTCGGCTCTCTGATTGCCCTATCATAGAAGTTCAACCGTGCATTTTCTCGTCATTTCATGCGCTTTAAGGTGCCGCCTAGCCCAATCCGCTATCTGAAATAGGAGCAACGTCAATTGAAGAAATGTGATAGAATTACACTGATTTCTTATATTAATCATAATATAAGATGATCAAATCGGGTCTCGGATTGCCCTATCCTAGAAGTTTAGTAGTGCATTTTACTCAACATTTCATGCGCTTTACGATGCCACTTGGCCCAATACGCTATCTAATATAGGAGCGACGTAAATTGAACAAATGTGATAAAACTACGTTGAATTCTTATATTAACAATAATATAAAATGATCTAATCGGGTCTCTGATTGCCCTATCATAGAAGTTTAATAGTGCATTTTACTCGTCATTTCATGCGCTTTAAATTGACGCATAGCCCAGTACGCTATCTGAAATAGGAGCGACGTAAATTGAACAAATGTGATAGAATTACGCAGAATTCTTATATCAACCATAATGTAATATGATCTATTCGGCTCTCTGATTGCCCTATCATAGAAGTTCAACCGTGCATTTTACTCGTCATTTCATGCGCTTTAAGGTGCCGCCTAGCCCAATACGCTATCTGAAATAGGAGCGACGTCAATTGAACAAATGTGATAGAATTACACTGAATTCTTATATTAATCATAATATAAGATGATCAAATCGGGTCTCGGATTGCCCTATCCTAGAAGTTTAGTAGTGCATTTTACTCAACATTTCATGCGCTTTAAGATGCCACTTGGCCCAATACGCTATCTAATATAGGAGCGACGTAAATTGAACAAATGTGATAAAACTACGTTGAATTCTTATATTAACAATAATATAAAATGATCTATTTGGGTCTTTGATTGCCGTGTCAAAGAAGTTTAATAGTGCATTTTACTCGACATTTCATGCGCTTTAAGATGCCACCTAGCCCAATACGCTATCTGAAATAGGAGCGACGTAAATTGAGCAAACGTGATAGAATTACGCAGAATTCTTATATTAACCATAATATAGTATGATCAATTCGGGTCTCTGATTGCCCTATCATAGAAGCTGAATAGTGCATTATACTCGTCATTTCATGCGCTTTATGTTGCAGCCTAGCCCAATACGCTATCTGAAATTGGAGCTACGTAAATTGAACAAATGTGATAGAATTACCCAGAATTCTTATATTAACCATAATATAAAATGATCTAATCGGGTCTCCGTTTGCCCTACCCTAGAAGTGTAACAGTGCATTTTACTCGTCATTTCATACGCTCTAAGGTGCCGCCTAGACCAATACGCAATCTGAAATTGGAGCTACGTAAATCGAACAAATGTGATAGAATTACACTGAATTCTTATATTAATCATGATGTAAGATGATAAAATCGGGTCTCGGATTGCCCTATCCTAGAAGTTTAGTAGTGCATTTTACTCAACATTTCATGCGCTTTAAGATGCCACTTGGCCCAATACGCTATCTAATATAGGAGCTACGTAAATTGAACAACTGTGATAAAACTACGTTGAATTCTTATATTTACAATAATATAAAATGATCTATTTGGGTCTTTGATTGCCCTGTCAAAGAAGTTTAATAGTGCATTTTACTCGACATTTCATGCTCTTCAAGGTGCCGTTTAGCCCAGTACGCTATCTGAAATATGAGCATCGTAAATTGAACAAATGTGATAGAATTACACTGAATTCTTATATTAACAATAATATAAAATGATCTAATCGGGTCTCTGATTGCCCTGTCATAGAAGTTTAATAGTGCATTTTGCTCGCCATTTCATGCTCTTCAAGGTGCCATATAGCCCAATACGCTATCTGAAATAGGAGCGTCGTAAATTGAACAAATGTGATAGAATTACACTGAATTCTTATATTAATCATAATATAAGATGATCTAATCTGGTCTCTGATTGCCCTATCCTAGAAGTTTAGTAGTGCATTTTACTCGTGATTTCATGCGCTTTAAGGTGTCGCCTATCCCAATACGCTATCCGAAATTGGTGCTACGTGAATTGAACAAATGTGATAGAATTACGACGAATTCTTAAATTAGCTATAATATAAGATGATCTAATCGGGTCTCTGATTGCCCTATCCTAGAAGTTTAGTAGTGCATTTTACTCGTGATTTCATGCTCTTCAAGGTGGCGCCTATCCCAATACGCTATCCGAAATAGGAGCTACGTGAATTGAACAAATGTGATAGAATTACGCAGAATTCTTATGTTAACCATAATATAGAATGATCTAATCGGGTCTCTGATTGCCCTATCATAGAAGTTTAATAGTGCATTTTACTCGCCATTTCATGCGCTTTAAGGTGCGGCGTAGCCCAACACGCTATCTGAAATTGGAGCTACGTAAATTGAGCAAGTGTGATAAAGTTTCTTTGAATTCTTAAATTTACCATAATATAAAATGATCTAATCGGGTCTCTGATTACCCTATCATCGAAGCTTAATAGTGCATTTTAATCGTCATTTTATGCGCTTTAAGGTGCCGGTTAGCCCAATACGCTATCTGAAATAGGAGCTACGTAAATTGAACAAGTGTGATAAAGTTTCGCTGAATTCTTATATTAACCTTAATATAAAATGATCTATTCGGGTCTCTGACTGCCTTATCATAGAAGTTTAATAGTGAATTTTACTCGTCATTTCATGCGCTTTAAGGTGCCGCCTAGCCCAATACGCTGTCTGAAATAGGATCACCATAAATTGAATAAATGTGATAGAATTACGCAGAATTCTTATATGAACCATAATATAGAATGATCTAATCGGGTTTCTGATTACCCTATCATAGAAGTTTAATAGTGCATTTTGCTCGGCATTTCATGCGCTTTACGGCGTCGCTTATCTCGATACGCTATCAGAAATAGGAGCGACGTAAATTGAACAAATGTGATAGAATTTCGCTGAAATCTTATATTAACCATAATATAAAATGATCTAATCGGGTCTCTGATTGACCTATCATAGAAGTTTAATAGTGCATTTTACTCGTCATTTCATGCGCTTTAAATTGACGCATAGCCCAATACGCTATCTGAAATAGGAGCGACGTAAATTGAACAAATGTGATAGAATTACGCAGAATTCTTAAATCAACCATAATGTAATATGATCTATTCGGCTCTCTGATTGCCCTATCATAGAAGTTCAACCGTGCATTTTCTCGTCATTTCATGCGCTTTAAGGTGCCGCCTAGCCCAATCCGCTATCTGAAATAGGAGCAACGTCAATTGAAGAAATGTGATAGAATTACACTGATTTCTTATATTAATCATAATATAAGATGATCAAATCGGGTCTCGGATTGCCCTATCCTAGAAGTTTAGTAGTGCATTTTACTCAACATTTCATGCGCTTTACGATGCCACTTGGCCCAATACGCTATCTAATATAGGAGCGACGTAAATTGAACAAATGTGATAAAACTACGTTGAATTCTTATATTAACAATAATATAAAATGATCTAATCGGGTCTCTGATTGACCTATCATAGAAGTTTAATAGTGCATTTTACTCGTCATTTCATGCGCTTTAAATTGACGCATAGCCCAGTACGCTATCTGAAATAGGAGCGACGTAAATTGAACAAATGTGATAGAATTACGCAGAATTCTTATATCAACCATAATGTAATATGATCTATTCGGCTCTCTGATTGCCCTATCATAGAAGTTCAACCGTGCATTTTACTCGTCATTTCATGCGCTTTAAGGTGCCGCCTAGCCCAATACGCTATCTGAAATAGGAGCGACGTCAATTGAACAAATGTGATAGAATTACACTGAATTCTTATATTAATCATAATATAAGATGATCAAATCGGGTCTCGGATTGCCCTATCCTAGAAGTTTAGTAGTGCATTTTACTCAACATTTCATGCGCTTTAAGATGCCACTTGGCCCAATACGCTATCTAATATAGGAGCGACGTAAATTGAACAAATGTGATAAAACTACGTTGAATTCTTATATTAACAATAATATAAAATGATCTATTTGGGTCTTTGATTGCCCTGGCAAAGAAGTTTAATAGTGCATTTTACTCGACATTTCATGCGCTTTAAGATGCCACCTAGCCCAATACGCTATCTGAAATAGGGGCGCCGTAAATTGAACAAATGTGATAAAATTACGCTAAATTCTTATAATAACAATAATATGAAATGGTCTAATCGGGTCTCTGATTGCCCTATCATACAAGCTTAATAGTGCATTTTACTCGTCATTTCATGCGCTTTAAGGTGCCGCTTAGCCCAATAGGCTATCTGAAATAGGAGCGACGTAAATTGAACAAATGTGATAGAATTTCGCTGAATTCTTATATTTACAGTAATAAAATGATCTAATCGGGTCTCTGATTGCCCTATCATAGAAGTTTAATAGTGCATTTTAGTCGTCATTTCATGCGCTTTAAGGAGCCGCCTAGCCCAATACGCTATATGAAATTGGAGCTACGTAAATTGAACAAGTGTGATAGAGTTACGCTGAATTCTTAAATTAACCATAATATAAAATGATCTAATCGGCTCTCTGTTGGCCTACCCTAGAATTTTAATAGTGCACTGTACTCGACATTTCATGCGCTTTATGATGCAACCTAGCTCAATACGCTATCTAAAATAGGAGCGACGTAAATTGAGCAAATGTGATAGAATTTCGCTGAATTCTTATATTAAACATAATATAAAATGATCTAATCGGGTCTCTGATTGCCCTATCATAGAAGGTTAGTAGTGCATTTTACTGGACATTTCGTGCGCTTTAAGATGCCGCTTAGCCCAATACGCTATCTGAAGTAGGAGCGACGTAAATTGAACAAACGTGATAGAATTACGCAGAATTCTTATATTAACCATAATATAGTATGATCAATTCGGGTCTCTGATTGCCCTATCATAGAAGCTGAATAGTGCATTATACTCGTCATTTCATGCGCTTTATGTTGCCGCCTAGCCCAATACGCTATCTGAAATTGGAGCTACGTAAATTGAACAAGTGTGATAGAGTTTCGCTGAATTGTTAAATTATCCATAATATAAAATGATCTAATAGGTTCTCTGTTTGACCTACCATAGAATTTTAATAGTGCACTGTACTCGACATTTCATGCGCTTTATGATGCCGCCTAGCCCATTACGCTATCTGAAATAGGAGCGACGTAAATTGAACAAACGTGATATAATTTCGCTGAATTCTTATAATAACCTTAATATAAAATGATCTATTCGGGTCTCCGATTGCCCCATCATAGAAGGTTAGTAGTGCATTTTACTCGCCATTCCACGCGCTTTAAGATGCCACCTAGCCCAATAAACTATCTGAAATAGGAGCGTCGTAAATTGAACAAATGTGATAGCATTACCCAGAATTCTTATATTAACCATAATATAAAATGATCTAATCGGGTCTCCGTTTGCCCTACCCTAGAAGTGTAACAGTGCATTTTACTCGTCATTTCATACGCTCTAAGGTGCCGCCTAGACCAATACGCAACCTGAAATTGGAGCTACGTAAATCGAACAAATGTGATAGAATTACACTGAATTCTTATATTAATCATGATGTAACATGATAAAATCGGGTCTCGGATTGCCCTATCCTAGAAGTTTAGTAGTGCATTTTACTCAACATTTCATGCGCTTTAAGATGCCACTTGGCCCAATACGCTATCTAATATAGGAGCGACGTCAATTGAACAAATGTGATAGAATTACACTGAATTCTTATATTAATCATAATATAAGATGATCAAATCGGGTCTCGGATTGCCCTACCCTAGAAGTTTAGTAGTGCATTTTACTCGACATTTCATGCGCTTTAAGATGCCACGCAGCCCAATACGCTATCTGAAATAGGGGCGACGTAAATTGAACAAATGTGATAAAATTACGCTGAATTCTTATAATAACAATAATATGAAATGATCTAATCGGGTCTCTGATTGCCCTATCATAGAAGTTTAATAGTGCATTTTACTCGTCATTTCATGCGCTTTAAGGTGCCGCTTAGCTCAATAGGCTATCTGAAATAGGAGCGACGTAAATTGAACAAATGTGATAGAATTTCGCTGAATTCTTATATTAACAGTAATAAAATGATCTAATCGGGTCTCTGATTGCCCTATCATAGAAGTTTAATAGTGCATTTTAGTCGTCATTTCATGCGCTTTAAGGTGCCGCCTAGCCCAATACGCTATATGAAATTGGAGCTACGTAAATTGAACAAGTGTGATAGAGTTACGCTGAATTCTTAAATTAACCATAATATAAAATGATCTAATCGGCTCTCTGTTGGCCTACCCTAGAATTTTAATAGTGCACTGTACTCGACATTTCATGCGCTTTATGATGCAACCTAGCTCAATACGCTATCTGAAATAGGAGCGACGTAAATTGAGCAAATGTGATAGATTTTCGCTGAATTCTTATATTAAACATAATATAAAATGATCTAATCGGGTCTCTGATTGCCCTATCATAGAAGTTTAATAGTGCATTTTAGTCGTCATTTCATGCGCTTTAAGGTGCCGCCTAGCCCAATACGCTATATGAAATTGGAGCTACGTAAATTGAACAAGTGTGATAGAGTTACGCTGAATTCTTAAATTAACCATAATATAAAATGATCTAATCGGCTCTCTGTTGGCCTACCCAAGAATTTTAATAGTGCACTGTACTCGACATTTCATGCGCTTTATGATGCAACCTAGCTCAATACGCTATCTGAAATAGGAGCGACGTAAATTGAACAGATGTGATAAAATTACGCTGCATTCTTATATTAACCATAATATAAAATGATCTAATCGGGTCTCTGATTGCCCTATCATAGAACCTTAGTATTGCATTCTGCTCGACATTTCATGCTCTTTAAGATGCCGCTTGGACCAATACGTTATCTGAAATACGAGAGACGTAAATTGAACAATTGTGATAGAATTACGCTGCATTCTTATAATAACCATAATACCAAATGACCTAATCGGGTCACGGATTATCCTATCCAAGAAGTTCAGTAGCGCATTTTACTCGTCATTGCATACGCTTTAAGGTGCCGCCTAGACCAATACGCAATCTGAAATTGGAGCTACGTAAATCGAACAAATGTGATAGAGTTTCGCTGAATTCTTAAATTAACCATAATATGAGTTGATCTAATTGGGTCTCTGATTATCGCATCCTAGAAGTTTAGTAGTGCATTTTACTCGACATTTCATGCGCTTTAAGATGCAGCCAAGCCCAATACACTATCTGAAATAGGAGCGTCGTAAATTGAACAAGTGTGATAAAATTACGCCGTATTCTTATATTAACAATAATATAAAATGATCTAATCGTGTCTCCGATTGCTCTATCATAGAAGGTTAGTAGTGCATTTTACTCGTCATTCTACGCTCTTTATGATGCCGCCTAGCCCAATACGCTATCTGAAATAGGAGCGACGTAAATTGAACAAATGTGATAGAATTTCGCTCAATTCTTAAATGAACCATAATATAAAATGATGTAATCGGGTCTCTGTTTGCCCTACCCCAGAAGTTTAATAGTGCATTTTGCAAGACATTTCATGCGCTTTAGGATGCCACCTAGCCCAATACGCTATCTGAAATAGGGGCGACGTAAATTGCACAAATGTGATAAAATTTCGCTGAATTCTTATATTAACCATAATATAAGATGACCTAATCGGGTCTGTGATTGCCTTATCCTAGAAGTTTTGTAGTGCATTTTACTCGACATTTCATGCGCTTTAAGATGCCATCTCGCCCAACACGCTATCTGAAATTGGAGGTACGTGAATTGAACAAACGTGATTGAATTACGCAGAATTCTTATATTAATCAAAACATAAGATGATGACCTTATCGGGTCTCTGGTTGCCCTATCATAGATGTTTAATAATGCATTTTACTCGTCATTTCATGCGCGTTAAGGTGCCGCCTAGCCCAATTCGCTATCTGAAATAGGAGCGACGTAAATTGAAAAAATGTGATAGAATTAGGCTGAATTCTTATATTAATCATAATATAAGATGACCTAATCGGGTCTGTGATTGGCTTATCCTAGAAGTTTTGTAGTGCATTTTACTCGACATTTCATGCGCTTTAAGATGCCATCTAGCCCAACACGCTATCTGAAATAGGGGCGACGTAAATTGAACAAATGTGATAAAATTACGCTGCATTCTTATATTAACCATAATATAATACGATCTATTCGGGTCTCTGATTGCCTTGTCATAGAAGTTTAATAGTGCATTTTAATCGTCATTTCATGCGCTTTAAGGTGCCGCCTAGGCCAATACGCTATCTGAAATAGGAGCGACATAAATTCAACAAATGTGAGAGAATTACACTGAATTCTTATATTAACAATAATATAAAATGATCAAAACGGGTCTCTGATTGCCCTATCATTGAAGTTTAATAGTGCATTGTGCTCGCCATTTCATGCGCTTTAAGTTGCCACTTAGCCCAATACGCTATCTGAAATAGGAGCGATGTAAATTGAACAAATGTGATAAAGTTACGCCGAATTCTCATAATAACAATAATATAAAATGATCTAATCGGGTCTCTGATTGCCCTATCATAGAAGGTTTATAGTGCATTTTACGAGTCATTTCATGCGCTTTATGGTGCCGCCTAGCCCAATACGCAATCTGAAATAGGAGCGATATAAATTGAACAAATGTGATAAAATTACGTTGAATTCTTATATTAACAATAATATAAAATGATCTAATCGGGTCTCTGATTGCCCTATGATAGAAGTTTAATAGTGCATTTTACTCGACATTTCATGCGCTTTAAGATGCCACCCATCCCAGTACGCTATCTGAAATAGGAGCGACGTAAATTGAACAAGTGTGATAGAATTACGCAGAATTCTTATATTAACCATAATATAGAATGATCTAATCGGGTCTCTGATTGCCCTATCATAGAAGTTTGATAGTGCATTGTACTCGTCATTCCATGCGCTTCAAGGTGCCGCCTAGCCCAATACGCTAACTGAAATTGGAGCTACGTAAATTGAACAAGTGTGTTAGAGTTTCGCTGAATTCTTAAATTAACCATAATATAAAATGATATAATAGGGTCTCTGTTTGCACTACCCTGGCAGTTTAATAGTGCATTTTACTCGACATTTCATGCGCTTTAAGATGCCACCCAGTCCAATACGCTATCTGTAATAGGAGCGACATAAATTGAACAAATGTGATAGAGTTACGCAGAATTCTTATATTAACCATAATATAAAATGATCTAATCGGGTCTCTGTTTGCCCTACCCTAGAAGCTTAATAGTGCATTTTAGTCGACATTTCATACGCTTTAAGATGCCGCCTAGCCCAATACGCTATCTGAAATTGGAGCTACGTAAATTGAACAGACGTGATAGAATTACGCAGAATTCATATATTAACCATAATATAATACGATGTATTCGGGTCTCTGATTGCCCTATCATAGAAGTTTAATAGTGCATTTTACTCGTCATTTCATGTGCTTTAAGGTGCCGCCTAGCCCAATACGCTATCTGAAATAGGAGCGACGTAAATTGAACAAATGTGATAGAATTTTGCTGAATTCTTATATTAACCATAATATAATATGATCTATTCGGGCCTCTGATTGCCCTACCATAGAAGTTTAATAGTGCATTTCGCCCGCCATTTCATGCGCTATAAGGTGCCGCCTAGCCCAGTACGCTATCTGAAATATGGGCGACGTAAATTGAACAAATGTGATAAAATTACGCTGAATTCTTATATTAACCATAATATAATACGATCTATTCGGGTCTCTGATTGCCCTATCATAGAAGTTTAATAGTGGATTTTATTCGTCACATCATGCGCTTTAAGGTGCCGCCTAGCCCAATACGCTATCTGAAATAGGAGCGACATAAATTGAACAAATGTGATAAAATTACGTTGAATTCTTATATTAACAATAATACAAAATGATCTAATCGGGTCTCTGATTGCACTATCATAGAAGTTTACTAGTGCATTTTACTCGACATTTCATGCGCTTTAAGATGCCACCTAGCCCAATACGCTATCGGAAATACGAGCGACGTAAATTGAACAAATGTGATAGAATCTCGCTGAATTCTTATATTAACCATAATATAAAATCATATAATTGGGTCTCTGATGGCCGTATTTGAGAGGGTTAGTAGTGCATTTTACTCGCCATTTCATGCGTTTTAAGATGCCGCCTAGCTCAATACGATATCTGGTGTAGGAGAGACGTGAAATGGACAAAATGTGATAGAGTTACGATGAATTCTTAAATTAACAATAATATAAGATGATCTAATCGGGATTCTGATTGCCCTATCATAGAAGTTTACTAGTGCATTTTACTCGACATTTCATGCGCTTTAAGATGCCACCTAGCCCAATACGCTATCTGAAATAGGGGCGACGTAAATTGAACAAATGTGATAGAATTACGCTGAATTCTTATATAAACCATAATATAATACGATCCATCCGGGTCTCTGATTGCCCTATCATAGAAGTTTGATAGTGCATTTTACTCGTCATTTCATGCGCTTTAAGGTGCCGCCCAGTCCAATACGCTATCTGAAATAGGAGCGACACAAATTGAACAAATGTGATAGAAGTACGCAGAATTCTTATATTAACCATAATATAAAATGATCTAATCGGGTCTCAGATTGCCCTATCATAGAAGGTTAGTAGTGCATTTTACTCGCCATTCCATGTGCTTTTAGATGCCGCCTAACCCAATACGCTATCTGAAATAGGAGCGACGTAAATTGAACAAATGTGATACAATTTCGCTGAATTCTTATATTACCCATAATATAAAATTATCTAATCGGGTCTCTGATTGCCCTATCGTAGAAGGTTAGTGGTGCATTTTACTCGTCATTTCATGCGCTTTAAGGTGCCGCCTAGTCCAAAACGCTATCTGAAATTGGAGCTACGTAAATTGAACAAATGTGATACAATTTCGCTGAATTCTTATATTAACCATAATATAAAATGATATAATCGGGTCTCTGTTTGCCCTACCCTAGAAGTTTAATAGTGCATTTTACTTGGCATTTCATGCGCTTTAAGATGCCACCTAGTCCAAAACGCTATCTGAAATGGGAGCGACGTAAATTGAACAAGTGTGATAGAATTACGCAGAATTCTTATATTAACCATAATTTAAAATGACTTAATCGTATCTCTGATTGCCCTATCCGAGAAGTTTAGTAGTGCATGTTACTCGTCATTTCATGCGCTTTAAGATGCCGAATCGACCAATACGCTATCTGAAATAGGAGCGACGTAAATTGAACAAATGTGATAGAATTACGCAAGAATTCTTATATAAACCATAACTTAAAATGATCTAATCTGGACTCTGATTGCGCTATCATAGAAGTTTAATAGCGCATTTTACTCGTCATTTCATGCACTTTAAGGCGCCGCCTAGCCCAATACGCTATCTGAACTAGGAGCGACGTAAATTGAACAAATGTGATAAAATTACGCAGAATTCTTATATTAACCATAATATAAAATGATCTAATCGGGTCTCTGTTTGCCCTACCCTAGAAGTTTAATAGTGCATTTGACTCGACATTTCATGCGCCTTAAGATGCCAACAAGCCCAATACGCTATCTCTAAATAGGAGCGACGTAAATTGAACAAATGTGACAGAATTACGCAGAATTCTTATCTTAAACATAATATTATACGATCTACCCGGTTCTCTGATTGCCCTATCATAGAAGTTTAATATTGCATGTTACTCGTCATTTCATGCGCTTTAAGGAGCCGCCTAGCCCAATACGCTATCTGAAATAGGAGCGACATAAATTGAACAAATGTGATAGAATTACGCAGAATTCTTATATTAACCATAATATAATACGACCTATTCTGGTTTCTGATTGGCCTATCATAGAAGTTTAATAGTGCATTTTAGTCGTCATTTCATGCGCTTTAAGGTGCCGCCTAGCCCAATACGCTATCTGAAATAGGAGCGACGTAAATTGATCAAATGTGATAGAATTTTGCTGAATTCTTATATTAACCATAATATAATACGATGTATTCGGGTCTCTGATTGCCCTATCATAGAAGTATAAAAGTGCATTTTACTCGTCATTTCATGCGCTTTAAGATGCCGATTCGCCCAATACGCTATCTGAAATAGGAACGACGTAAATTGAACAAATGTGATAGAATTACGCAAGAATTCTTATATTAACCATAATATAATACGATGTATTCGGGTCTCTGATTGCCCTATCATAGAAGTTTAATAGTGCATTTTACTCGTCCTTTCATGTGCTTTAAGGTGCCGCCTAACCCAATACGCTATCTGAAATAGGAGCGACGTAAATTGAACAAATGTGATAGAATTTTGCTGAATTCTTATATTAAACATAACATAATATGATCTATTCGGGTCTCTGATTGCCCTATCATAGAAGTTTAATAGTGCATTTTACTCGTCATTTCGTGCGCTTTAAGGAGCCGCCTAGCCCAATACGCTATCTGAAATAGGAGCGACATAAATTGAACAAATGTGATAGAATTACGCAGAATTCTTATATTAAACATAATATAATACGATCTATCCGGTTCTCTGATTGCCCTGTCACAGAAGTTCAGCAGTGCATTTTACTCGCCATTTCATGCGCTTTAAGGCGCCGTCTAGCCCAATCCGCTATCTGAAATTGCAGCAGCGTAAATTGAATAAATGTGATAGAGTTACGCAGAATTCTTATATAAACCATAATATAAAATGATCTCATCGGGTCTCTGCTTGCCCTATCAAAGAAGTTTAGTACAGCATTTTACTCGTCATTCCATGCGCTTTAAGGTGCCGCTTAGCCCAATGCGCTATCTGAAATGGGAGCGATGTAAATTGAATAAATGTGATAGAATTACGCAGAATTCTTATATTAACCATAATTTAAAATGACCTTGTCGGGTCTGTGATTGCCCTATCCGAGAAGTTTAGTAGTGCATTTTACTCGAAATTTCATGCGCTTTAAGATGCCGCTTAGCCCAATACGCTATCTGAAATAGGAGCGACGTAAATTGAACAAATGTGATAGAATTACGCAAGAATTCTTATATTAACCATAATTTAAGATGATCTATTCGGCTCTCTGCTTGCCCTATCAAAGAAGTTTAGTACTGCATTTTACTCATCATTCCATGCGCTTTAAGGTGCCGCTTAGCCCAATGCGCTATCTGAAATTGGAGCGATGTAAATTGAATAAATGTGATAGAGTTACACAGAATTCTTATATAAACCATAATTTAAAATGACCCTGTCGGGTCTGTGATTGCCCTATCCGAGAAGTTTAGTAGTGCATTTTGCTCGTAATTGCATACGCTTTAAGATGCCGCTTAGCCCAATACGCTATCTGAAATAGGAGCTGCGTAAATTGAATAAATGTGATAGAGTTACGCAGAATTCTTATATTAACCATAATATAAAATGATATAATCGGGTCTCTGTTTGCCCTACCCTAGAAGTTTAATAGTGCATTTTACTCGACATTTCATGCGCTTTGAGATGCCACCTAGTCCAAAACGCTATCTGAAATTGGAGCTACGTAAATTGAACAGACGTGATAGAATTACGCAGTATTCATATATTAACCATAATATAATACGATGTATTCGGGTCTCTGATTGCCCTATCATAGAAGTTTAATAGTGCATTTTACTCGTCATTTCATGCGCTTCAAGGCGCCGTCTAGTCCAATCCGCTATCTGAAATTGGAGCAGCGTAAATTGAATAAATGTGATAGAGTTACGCAGAATTCTTATATAAACCATAATATAAAACGATCTAATAGGGTCTCTGATTGCCCTGTCATAGAAGTTTAATAGTGCATTTTACTCGTCAGTCCATGCGCTTTAAGATGTCGCCTATCCCAATACGCTATCTGAACTAGGAGCGACGTAAATTGGACAAATTTGATAGAATTACGCTGCATCCTTATATTAATCAAAACATAAGATGACCTTATAGGGTCTCTGATTGCCCTATCCCAGAAGTTTAATAGTGCATTGTACTCGACATTTCATGCGCTTTAAGGTGCCGCCTATCCCAATACGCTATCTGAAATAGGAGCGACGTAAATTGAACAAATGTGATAGAATTTCGCTGAATTCTTATATTAACCATAATATAGAATGATCTAATCGGGTCTCTGATTGCTCTATCATAGAAGTTTAATAGTGCATTTTACTCGTCATTTCATGCGCTTTAAGGTGCCGCCTAGCCCAATACGCTATCTGAAATAGGGGCGACATAAATGGAACAAATGTGATAAAATTACGTTGAATTCTTATATTAACAATAATATAAAATGGTCTAATCGGGTCTCTGATTGCCCTGTCCGAGAAGTTTAGTAGTGCATTTTACTCGTCATTTCTTGCGCTTTAAGGTGCCGCCTAGCCCAATACGCTATCTGAAATAGGAGCGACATAAATTGAACAAATGTGATGGAATTACGCAGAATTCTTATATTAACCATAATATAAAATGCTATAATCGGGTCTCTGATAGCCCTATCATAGAAGGTTAGTAGTGCATTTTACTCGTCATTCCATACTCTTTAAGGTGCCGCCTAGCCCAATACGCTATCTGAAATTGGAGCTACGTAAATTGAACAAACGCGATAGAATTACGCAGAATTCTTATATTAAACATAATATAAAATGTTCTAATCTGGTCTCTGTTTGCCCTACCCTAGAACTTTAATAGTGCATTTCACTCGACATTTGATGCGCTTTAAGATGCCACCTAGCCCAATACGCTATCTGAAATAGGGGCGACGTAAATTGAACAAATGTGATAAAATTACCCTGAATTCTTATAATAACAATAATATGAAATGGTCTAATCGGGTCTCTGATTGCCCTATCATACAAGCTTAATAGTGCGTTTTACTTGTCATTTCATGCGCTTTAGGGTGCCGCTTAGCCCAATACGGTATCTGAAGTAGGAGCGACATAAATTGAACAAATGCAATAGAATTACGCAGAAGTCTTATGTAGCAGTTACGGCACTGCTACCACATCCCTGAAGTCAACGATCGAAATATTACCCTCGCTATCTTTCTTTTCTTTAAATGCTTCCGGACTATCTTTCTATGAAAGTGTACGGACACAGGCGCGTCGTAGGCCGGCATCGGACGACGGTTGCCGATCGCGCGACGAGTTTTTTCTTTTGTTCTCTGACCGCGCGCCGCGGTCACCAGGCAGAAAACACGAGGCAGAACCTCTTGCGACTCACCGCGTGTATGACCGCGCGATGCAGAGAATTACCTGTTTCTCATTCTGTGATATTAATTGTAAATAGATTGAGCGTGTAACGCAAATCGGAGGTATCCATTACGCACACAGTCACCTCAATTTGCCCCGACGTGATCGCGACGTGATCGTGAAGTGATCGCGATCGTGATCGCGATCGTGATCGTGACAAGACAATTTTTTTTTCTCTCCATCAACCGTATTTCTTTAAAGACTTCCGTGAACTTTTCATACAACAGTGTAATTCGTGCAGAACTGCTAAAAGTGTAAGTGATCTCTCCGCTGAAGCAGCAATACAGCCATGAACGTGGATATCCCTGCTAACGCCTCCACGAGCAGAGCGTCGATAGAAAGGGTCGCCGTTCCTATACCGGATTTTTGTCCTAGCGATCCGGAAATGTGGTTCAGCATGGTGGAAAGGAGTTTTGAGGTATTCGGAGTGACCACCGACAGCACCAGGTTCGGGTATATCCTGAGTGCCCTGGATCCACGCTACGCCACAGAGGTTCGAGACATAATAATGAACCCTCCAGCGACCGGACAGTATGCAAAAATTAAAAACCGAGCTGATCCAACGTTTGAGCGTGTCTCAAGAGCAGAAGACGCGACGCCTCCTGGAGCATGAGGAAATCGGTGATCGAAAACCTTCGCAATTTTAGAGGCATCTGCGCAGCCTAGACGGGACGCAAGTATCAGACGCCTTATTGCGAACCCTTTGGCTAGGTAGGTTACCGACGAGCACGCAGGTAATTTTAGCCACGCAGAAGGACACGGAACTGGACAAAGTGGCCGAGCTGGCGTACCCTATCACCGATACCAGGCCTCATCGCCATCAAATTGCCGAAGCGTCACCCCGGCGCCGCAGGAAATCGACGCAGGTAGGTCCCTCGAGGCTTTATTGCAATTGAAAATGTCGCAGCTCGCTCTGTCGCTACGAGAAGAAATAGCGGCGCTTCGTCAAGAAATGACGAGCGATCGTACCTCGCGGAGAGATAGGGAGCCTCGATCCCGTTCACGTCCTCGGAGCCGTACCGGATCTCGATCGAGGAAGCGCACACATGGCAAGGATGGAATTTGCTGGTACCACTGGAGTTTCGGTACCGACGCAAGGGACAGCATTAAGCCGTGCACCTTCCAGACGGGAAACATTCCGGGCAGTCGTTAACGACGGCTAGCGACCCCAGCCCGACTTTTCGCCGTCTCTTCGTTATCGATTACGACACGAAGACGCAATTTTTGGTCGACACAGGCGCCGACCTCTGTGTCTTTCCACGAGCAATGATCCGAGGTCGGCGCGAAAAATCATCCTACGAGCTTTCCGCAGCAAACGGCACCACCATCGCAACGTACGGGACTACGGCTTTAACTCTCAATTTAGGGTTACGTCGGGTTTTCACATAGAGATTCGTAATCGCCGACGTCTCCAGGCCCATTATCGGGGTCGATTTCCTCGCTCACTTCGGACTAATAGTAGACGTTCGCAATCGCCGTCTCTTAGATCAAGTGACGTCTCTCTCGACACGAGGAATGCCTGCCCGCGAAGCCGTCCCGAGCATCAAAACAGTCTTCGGGGAATCCGCTTATCATGTTCTACTACAGCGATTTCCCGAAATTACGAAACCGGAAGGAACACCTTCCTAGCCAAAACACAGCACGATGCACCATATTCGTACTGCACCTGGTCCACCTGTTACCTGCAAACCACGGCGTCTTGCATCCGGTAGGCTACAGGCAGCCAAAAAGGAATTTGAAACCATGTCGTGATTAGGAACAACACGACCGTCGGAGAGTAGCTGGTCGTCACCTTTGCACATGGTACCCAAAAAAGGAAGTGACGAATGGACACCATGTGGCGATTATCGTGCTCTCAACGCCAGGACCTTGCCGGACCGATATCCCGTCAGGCATATTGAAGATTTTGCTCAAACTTTGCGGGGTAAGAAAATTTTTTCGACCATTGATCTCGTTCGAGCTTACAACCAAATCCCCGTTGCACCAGAAGATATTCCGAAGACAGCCATTACCACTCCTTTCGGATTATTTGAATTTCCGTTCATGTCGTTTGGGTTACGCAACGCGGCTCAAACCTTTCAGCGCTTTATCGATGAAGCGTTGCGAGGTTTGAACTTTTGTTTTGCGTACATTGACGACATACTGGTGGCTTCAGCATCCGAAGAGGAACACCTTCAACACCTCAAGATAGTTTTTGAACGGCTAAAACAATACGGTATAGTGATAAACACTTCAAAATGTATCTTCGGAAGGACTGAGTTAAAATTTTTAGGCTACCTGGTGTCGGAATCAGGCACCCGACCATCCACCGGAAAGGTTGAGGCCATTTTAAAGTATCCACGGCCGACCACAGCGAAACAATTACGGCAGTTATTAGGTATGGTAAATTTTTATAGACGTTTCATACCTAAAGCCGCACAGGTACATGCACCTCTGAACGACATGCTGGCGGACAATATAAAAGGCAGCGCACCTGTAAATTGGACACCAGACGCCACCGCAGCATTTGAAGACCCTAAAAAGGCGTTAGTAGAGGCTACTCTACTAACACCCCCTGAAATCGACGCACCATTGGCCATCATATGCGACGCCTCGAATTCTGCTGTTGGCGCCGCGCTTCAACAACGCATCGGTGATAATTGGGATAATCGGTGATAATTGGGAACCACTGGGATTCTTTTCAAAAAAACTCAGCTCAACGGAACAGAAATACGCTACATACGACAGAGAATTACTCGCTATCTACCTCGCAGTCAAATATTTCCGTCATATGATCGAGGGAAGAACTTTCACTATCGTGACAGACCACAAACCAATCATTTACGCTTTCCAACAGAAACCAGAAAAATTCACCCCAAGACAATTTCGATATCTCAGCTTCATTAGTGAATTCTCAACAGACATCCGCCACGAAGCAGGTCGAGATAACGTTGTCGCCGATGCGTTGTCAAGAGTGGACGAAATCGAAGAGACTTTGGATTTTGAAATGCTGGCCAAATTGCAAGAAGAAGATGAGGAATTACTGACGTACTTACAAGGCAACACCGGTTTGAATTTAAAACGCATATCCATTCCTGGAAGTACACAACAAATTTACTGTGACATATCTACAGACACCGTTCGCCCTTTCCTCACAAAATCGTTTCGTCAAACTGCATTCAACGCGCTACACAAAATATCGCATCCAGGAATCAACGCCACTGTCAAACTGATCACGCAAAGGTACGTTTGGCCAACGATCAACACAGACTGCAGAAGATGGGCCCGGAACTGTCTCCAATGTCAACGCTCCAAGATCTCCAGGCACGTAGCAGCACCCCTCGGTTCTTTTTCGCGACCATCGGCGAGGTTCGAACATGTTCATTTGGACATTGTCATCCTACCTGTCTCCGAAGGATACAGATATTGCCTTACCTGCGTGGATCGCTTTACGCGCTGGCCTGAGGCAATACCTCTCCGCGACCAGGAAGCAGCCACAGTAGCTCGAGCCTTTTATGAGGGGTGGATTGTTCGGTTTGGAACGCCACTAAGGATCACCACGGACCAAGGTAGACAATTTGAGTACAATCTTTTTAAACAGTTAAGCTTGTTAACAGGTAGCAGACATTTAAGAACTACGGCATATCACCCGGCGGCTAATGGGATGGTGGAAAGGTTCCACCGTCAGTTAAAGGCAGCCATACGTTGCCATGAAAATCAACGTTGGACAGAGATTTTTCCCACCACGTTGCTGGGTATTCGTTCAGCCTGGAGGGAAGATTTAAAAGCAACGACAGCAGAGTTGGTGTACGGCGAACCATTGCGACTTCCTGGGGAATTCCTGTCTCCTCGACCAGGTGAAGCTGACACTGTCGCAACTTCATTTGTAAAGGAACTGCGACAACATTTCCAGGATCTGAGCCCAGTCGCAGGTTCTCACCATGGGTCACGGCGGACCTTCGTGTACAAAGACCTTGCCAGTTCCGAGCATGATATCGTACGACACGACGCATCGAAAGGCATTCTACAACGGCCTTATGATGGACCATATCGCGTCATTAGCCGCGGACATAAAACTTTTCTAATAGACCGTCAAGGACAACATGTCACAATTTCAATCGAGAGGTTAAAACCCGCGTATATTGTAAGTGATCATTTAACACATGAAAATTGTAATAATTCCGACACAGAACCAAATGTATCTCGCGATATTCTAACACCACAATTTACCACCCGCGCAGGTAGGCGAGTACGATTTTCCGACAGGTTTCAAGCTGGATTTTCGTGATTAGGTAAATCACTGGCAGGGGGGTGATGTAGCAGTTACGGCAATGCTACCACATCCCTGCAGTGAAAGATCGAAATATTTCCCACGCTAACTTTCTTTTCTTTAAATGCTTCCGGCCTATCTTTCATTAAAAGTGTACGGACACAGGCGCGTCGTAGGCCGGCAACGGACGACGGTTGCCGAGAACAAATGTGATAGAATTACGCAGAATTCTTATATTAACCATAATATAGAATGATCTAGTCGGTTCTCTGATTGCCCTATCATAGAAGTTTAATAGTGCATGTTACTCGACATTTCATTAGCTTTAATATGCCACCCAGCCCAATACGCTATCTGAAATAGGGGCGACGTAAATTTAACAAATGTGGTAAAATTTCGCTGAATTCTTATATTAACCATAATATAAGATGACCTAATCGGGTCCCTGATTGCCCTATCCGAGAAGTACAGTAGTGCATTTTACACGACATTTCATGCGCTTTAAGATGCCGCCTAGTCCAATGCGCTATCTGAAATTGGAGATACGTAAATTGAACAAACGTGATAGAATTACGCAGAATTCTTGTATTAACCCTAATATAATACGATCTATTCTGGTCTCTGATTTGCCTATCATAGAAGTTTAACACTGCATTTTACTCGTCATTTCATGCGCTTTAAAGTGCCGCCTAGCCCAATACGCTATCTGAAATAGGAGCGACATAAATTGAACAAATGTGATAGAATTACGCAGAATTATTATATTAACCATAATATAATACGATCTATTCGGGTCTCCGATTGCCGTATCATAGAAGTTTAATAGTGCATGTTACTCGTCATTTCATGCGATTTAAGGTGCCGCTTGGCCCAATACGCCATCTGAAATAGGAGCGACGTAAATTGATTAAATGTGATAGAATTTCTCTGAATTCTTAAATTAACCATAATATAAAATGATCTAATCGGGTCTCTGTTTACCCTACCCTAGGAGTTTAATAGTGCATTTCACTCGACATTTCATGCGCTTTAAGATGCCACCTAGCCCAATTCGCTATCTGAAATGGGGGCGACGTAAATTGAGCAAATGTGATAAAATTTCGCTGAATTCTTATATTAACCATAGTATAAGATGACCTAATCGGGTCTCTGATTGCCCTATCCGAGAAGCTTAGTAGTGCATTTTACTCGACATTTCATGCGCTTTAAGATGCCGCCTAGTTGAATGCGCTATCTGAAATTGGAGCTACGTAAATTGCACAAACGTGATAGAATTACGCAGAATTCTTATGTTAGCCATAATATAATACGATCTATTCGGGTCTCTGATTGCCCCATCATAGAAGTTTAATAGTGCATTTTACGAGTCATTTCATGCGCTTTATGGTGCCGCCTAGCCCAATACGCAATCTGAAATAGGAGCGATATAAATTGAACAAATATGATAAAATTACGTTGAATTCTTATATTAACGATAATATAAAATGATCTAATCGGGTCTCTGATTGCCCTATGATAGAAGTTTAGTAGTGCATTTTACTCGACATTTCATGCGCTTTAAGATGCCACACATTCCAGTACGCTATCTGAAATAGGAGCGACGTAAATTGAACAAGTGTGATAGAATTACGCAGAATTCTTATATTAACCATAATATAGAATGACCTAAACGGGTCTCTGATTGCCCTATCATAGATGTTTAATAGTGCATTTTACTCGTCATTTCATGCGCTTGAAGGTGCCGTCTAGCCCAATCCGCTATCTTAAATAGGGGCGACATAAATTCAACAAATGTGATAGAATTACGCAGAATTCTTATATTAACCATAACATCATAGGATCTATTCGGGTCTTCGACTGCCCTATCATCGAAGTTTAATAGTGCATTTTACTCGCCATTTCATGCGCTTTAAATTGCTGCTTAGCCCAATACGCTATCTGAAATAGGAGCGACGTGAATTGAACAAATGCGAGAGAATTACGCAGAATTCTTATATTAACCATAATATAAGATGACCTAATCGGGTCTCTGATTGCCCTACCCTAGGAGTTTAGTAGGGCATTTTACTCGACATTCCATCCGCTCTAAGATACCGCTTAGCACAATACGCTATCTGAAATTGGAGATACGTAAATTGAAAAAGTGTGATAGAATTACGCTGAATTCTTATATTAATCATAATATCAGATGACCTAATCGGGTTTCTGATTGCCCTATCCGAGAAGGTTAATAGCGCATTTTACTCGTCATTCCATTGGCTTTAAGGTTCCGCCTAGCCCAATACGCTATCTGAAATAGGAGCGACGTAAATTGAACAAATGTGTTAGAATTTCGTTGAATTCTTATAGTAACCATAATTTAAAATGATCTAATCGGGTCTCTGATTGACCTATCATAGAAGTTTGATAGTGCATTTTACTCGTCGTCTAATGCGCTTTAAGGTGCCGTGCCGCCTAGCCCAATACGCAATCTGAAGTTGGTGCGAAGTAAATTGAACAAATGTGATAGAATTTCGCTGAATTGTTGTATTAACCATAATATAAAATCATCTAATCGGGTCTCTGATTGCCCTACCATAGTAGTTTAATAGTCCATTTTACTCGTCTTTTCGTGCGCTTTAAGTTGCCGCCTAGCCCAATACGCTATCTGAAATTGGAGCTACGTAAACTGAACAAGTGTGATAAACATTCGCTGAATTCTTAAATTAACCATAATATAAAATGATCTAATCGGGTCTCTGTATGCCCTACCCTAGAAGTTTAATAATGCATTTTACTCGACATCTCATGCGCTTTAAGATGCCACATAGTCCAATACGCTATCTGAAATAGGGGCGACATAAATTTAACAAATGAGATAAAATTACGCTGAATTCCTATATTAACAATAATATAAACTGATCTAAACGGGTCTCTCATTGCCCAATTATAGATGTTTCATAGCGCATTTAACTCGACATTTCATGCGCTTTAAGGAGCCGCTTAGCCCAATACGCTATCTGAAATAGGAGCGACGTAAATTGAACAAATGTGATTGAATTTCGCTGAATTCTTATATTAACAATAATATAAAATGAACTAATCGGGTCTCTGTTTGCCCTATCCGTGAAGTTTAGTATTGCATTTTACTCGTCATTTCATGCGCTTTAAGGTGCCGCTTAGCCCAATACGCTATCTGAAATAGGAGCGACGTAAATTGAACAAATGTGATAGAATTACGCAGAATTCTTACATTAACCATAATTTAAAATGATCTAATCGGGTCTCTGATTGCGCTAACATAGAAGTTTAATAGCGCATTTTACACGACATTTCATGCGCTTTAGGTGCCGCCTAGCCCAATACGCTATCTGAAATAGGAGCGACGTAAATTGAACAAATGTGATAGAATTACACTGAGTTCTTATTTTAATCATAATATAAGATGATCTAAACAGGTCTCTGATTGCCCTACCATAGAAGCTTAATAGTGCATTTTACTCGCCATTTCATGCGCTTTCAGGTGACGTTTAGCCCAATACGGTATCTGAAATAGGAGCGTCGTAAATTGAACAAATGTGATAGAATCACACTGAGTCCTTATATTAATCATAATATAAGATGATCTAATCAGGTCTCTGATTGCCTTATCCTGGAAGTTTAGTAGTGGATTTTACTGGACAGTTCATGCGCTTTAAAATGCCGCTTAGCCCAATACGCTATCTGAAATAGGAGCGACGTGAATTGAACATATATGATAGAATTTCGCTGAATTCTTATATTAACCATAATATAAAATGATCTAATCGGGTCTCTGATTGCGCAATCATAGAAGTTTAATAGTGCATTTTACACGTCATTTCATGCGCTTTAAGGTGCCGCTTAGCCCAATACGCTATCTGAAATAGGAGTGACGTAAATTGAACATATGCGATAGAATTTACCTGAATTCTTATATTAACGATAATATAAAATGATCTAATCGGGTCTCTGATAGCCGTATCATAGAAAGTTAGTAGTGCATTTTACTCGTCATTTTATGCGCTTGAAGGTGCCGTCTATCCCAATCCGCTATCTGAAATTGGAGATACGTAAATTGAACAATCGTGATAGAATTACGCTGAATTCTTATATTAATCAAAACATAAGATGACCTTATTGGGTCTCTGATTGCCCTATCCTAGAAGTTTAGTAGTGCATTTTACTCGACATTTCGTGCGCTTCAAGATGCCGCTTACCCCAATACGCTATCTGAAGTAGGAGCGACATAAGTTGAACAAATGCAATAGAATTACGCAGAATTCTTATGTACCAGTTACGGCACTGCTACCACATCCCTGCAGTCAAAGATCGAAATATTACCCTCGCTAACTTTCTTTTCTTTAAATGCTTCCGGCCTATCTTTCTTTAAAATTGTACGGACACAGGCGCGTCGTAGGCCGGCAACGGACGGCAGTTGCCGATCGCGCGACGAGTTTTTTCTTTTGTTTTCTGACCGCGCGCCGCGGTCACCAGGCAGAAAACACGAGGTAGAACCTCTTGCAACTCACCACGTGTACGACCGCGCGACGCAGACACTTACCTGTTTCTCATTCTGTGATATTAATTGTAAATAAATTGAGCGTGTAACGCAAATCGGAGTTATCCATTACGCACACATTCACCTGAATTATTGGTGCCCCGACGTGATCGCGACGTGATCGTGAAGTGATCGCGATCGTGATCGCGATCGTGATCGTGACAAGACAATTTTTTTTTCTCTCCATCAACCGTATTTCTTTAAAGACTTCCGTGAACTTTTCATACAACAGTGTAATTCGTGCAGAACTGCTAAAAGTGTAAGTGATCTCTCCGCTGAAGCAGCAATACAGCCATGAACGTGGATATCCCTGCTAACGCCTCCACGAGCAGAGCGTCGATAGAAAGGGTCGCCGTTCCTATACCGGATTTTTGTCCTAGCGATCCGGAAATGTGGTTCAGCATGGTGGAAAGGAGTTTTGAGGTATTCGGAGTGACCACCGACAGCACCAGGTTCGGGTATATCCTGAGTGCCCTGGATCCACGCTACGCCACAGAGGTTCGAGACATAATAATGAACCCTCCAGCGACCGGACAGTATGCAAAAATTAAAAACCGAGCTGATCCAACGTTTGAGCGTGTCTCAAGAGCAGAAGACGCGACGCCTCCTGGAGCATGAGGAAATCGGTGATCGAAAACCTTCGCAATTTTAGAGGCATCTGCGCAGCCTAGACGGGACGCAAGTATCAGACGCCTTATTGCGAACCCTTTGGCTAGGTAGGTTACCGACGAGCACGCAGGTAATTTTAGCCACGCAGAAGGACACGGAACTGGACAAAGTGGCCGAGCTGGCGTACGCTATCACCGATACCAGGCCTCATCGCCATCAAATTGCCGAAGCGTCACCCCGGCGCCGCAGGAAATCGACGCAGGTAGGTCCCTCGAGGCTTTATTGCAATTGAAAATGTCGCAGCTCGCTCTGTCGCTACGAGAAGAAATAGCGGCGCTTCGTCAAGAAATGACGAGCGATCGTACCTCGCGGAGAGATAGGGAGCCTCGATCCCGTTCACGTCCTCGGAGCCGTACCGGATCTCGATCGAGGAAGCGCACACATGGCAAGGATGGAATTTGCTGGTACCACTGGAGTTTCGGTACCGACGCAAGGGACAGCATTAAGCCGTGCACCTTCCAGACGGGAAACATTCCGGGCAGTCGTTAACGACGGCTAGCGACCCCAGCCCGACTTTTCGCCGTCTCTTCGTTATCGATTACGACACGAAGACGCAATTTTTGGTCGACACAGGCGCCGACCTCTGTGTCTTTCCACGAGCAATGATCCGAGGTCGGCGCGAAAAATCATCCTACGAGCTTTCCGCAGCAAACGGCACCACCATCGCAACGTACGGGACTACGGCTTTAACTCTCAATTTAGGGTTACGTCGGGTTTTCACATAGAGATTCGTAATCGCCGACGTCTCCAGGCCCATTATCGGGGTCGATTTCCTCGCTCACTTCGGACTAATAGTAGACGTTCGCAATCGCCGTCTCTTAGATCAAGTGACGTCTCTCTCGACACGAGGAATGCCTGCCCGCGAAGCCGTCCCGAGCATCAAAACAGTCTTCGGGGAATCCGCTTATCATGTTCTACTACAGCGATTTCCCGAAATTACGAAACCGGAAGGAACACCTTCCTAGCCAAAACACAGCACGATGCACCATATTCGTACTGCACCTGGTCCACCTGTTACCTGCAAACCACGGCGTCTTGCATCCGGTAGGCTACAGGCAGCCAAAAAGGAATTTGAAACCATGTCGTGATTAGGAACAACACGACCGTCGGAGAGTAGCTGGTCGTCACCTTTGCACATGGTACCCAAAAAAGGAAGTGACGAATGGACACCATGTGGCGATTATCGTGCTCTCAACGCCAGGACCTTGCCGGACCGATATCCCGTCAGGCATATTGAAGATTTTGCTCAAACTTTGCGGGGTAAGAAAATTTTTTCGACCATTGATCTCGTTCAAGCTTACAACCAAATCCCCGTTGCACCAGAAGATATTCCGAAGACAGCCATTACCACTCCTTTCGGATTATTTGAATTTCCGTTCATGTCGTTTGGGTTACGCAACGCGGCTCAAACCTTTCAGCGCTTTATCGATGAAGCGTTGCGAGGTTTGAACTTTTGTTTTGCGTACATTGACGACATACTGGTGGCTTCAGCATCCGAAGAGGAACACCTTCAACACCTCAAGATAGTTTTTGAACGGCTAAAACAATACGGTATAGTGATAAACACTTCAAAATGTATCTTCGGAAGGACTGAGTTAAAATTTTTAGGCTACCTGGTGTCGGAATCAGGCACCCGACCATCCACCGGAAAGGTTGAGGCCATTTTAAAGTATCCACGGCCGACCACAGCGAAACAATTACGGCAGTTATTAGGTATGGTAAATTTTTATAGACGTTTCATACCTAAAGCCGCACAGGTACATGCACCTCTGAACGACATGCTGGCGGACAATATAAAAGGCAGCGCACCTGTAAATTGGACACCAGACGCCACCGCAGCATTTGAAGACCCTAAAAAGGCGTTAGTAGAGGCTACTCTACTAACACCCCCTGAAATCGACGCACCATTGGCCATCATATGCGACGCCTCGAATTCTGCTGTTGGCGCCGCGCTTCAACAACGCATCGGTGATAATTGGGATAATCGGTGATAATTGGGAACCACTGGGATTCTTTTCAAAAAAACTCAGCTCAACGGAACAGAAATACGCTACATACGACAGAGAATTACTCGCTATCTACCTCGCAGTCAAATATTTCCGTCATATGATCGAGGGAAGAACTTTCACTATCGTGACAGACCACAAACCAATCATTTACGCTTTCCAACAGAAACCAGAAAAATTCACCCCAAGACAATTTCGATATCTCAGCTTCATTAGTGAATTCTCAACAGACATCCGCCACGAAGCAGGTCGAGATAACGTTGTCGCCGATGCGTTGTCAAGAGTGGACGAAATCGAAGAGACTTTGGATTTTGAAATGCTGGCCAAATTGCAAGAAGAAGATGAGGAATTACTGACGTACTTACAAGGCAACACCGGTTTGAATTTAAAACGCATATCCATTCCTGGAAGTACACAACAAATTTACTGTGACATATCTACAGACACCGTTCGCCCTTTCCTCACAAAATCGTTTCGTCAAACTGCATTCAACGCGCTACACAAAATATCGCATCCAGGAATCAACGCCACTGTCAAACTGATCACGCAAAGGTACGTTTGGCCAACGATCAACACAGACTGCAGAAGATGGGCCCGGAACTGTCTCCAATGTCAACGCTCCAAGATCTCCAGGCACGTAGCAGCACCCCTCGGTTCTTTTTCGCGACCATCGGCGAGGTTCGAACATGTTCATTTGGACATTGTCATCCTACCTGTCTCCGAAGGATACAGATATTGCCTTACCTGCGTGGATCGCTTTACGCGCTGGCCTGAGGCAATACCTCTCCGCGACCAGGAAGCAGCCACAGTAGCTCGAGCCTTTTATGAGGGGTGGATTGTTCGGTTTGGAACGCCACTAAGGATCACCACGGACCAAGGTAGACAATTTGAGTACAATCTTTTTAAACAGTTAAGCTTGTTAACAGGTAGCAGACATTTAAGAACTACGGCATATCACCCGGCGGCTAATGGGATGGTGGAAAGGTTCCACCGTCAGTTAAAGGCAGCCATACGTTGCCATGAAAATCAACGTTGGACAGAGATTTTTCCCACCACGTTGCTGGGTATTCGTTCAGCCTGGAGGGAAGATTTAAAAGCAACGACAGCAGAGTTGGTGTACGGCGAACCATTGCGACTTCCTGGGGAATTCCTGTCTCCTCGACCAGGTGAAGCTGACACTGTCGCAACTTCATTTGTAAAGGAACTGCGACAACATTTCCAGGATCTGAGCCCAGTCGCAGGTTCTCACCATGGGTCACGGCGGACCTTCGTGTACAAAGACCTTGCCAGTTCCGAGCATGATATCGTACGACACGACGCATCGAAAGGCATTCTACAACGGCCTTATGATGGACCATATCGCGTCATTAGCCGCGGACATAAAACTTTTCTAATAGACCGTCAAGGACAACATGTCACAATTTCAATCGAGAGGTTAAAACCCGCGTATATTGTAAGTGATCATTTAACACATGAAAATTGTAATAATTCCGACACAGAACCAAATGTATCTCGCGATATTCTAACACCACAATTTACCACCCGCGCAGGTAGGCGAGTACGATTTTTCGACAGGTTTCAAGCTGGATTTTCGTGATTAGGTAAATCACTGGCAGGGGGGTGATGTAGCAGTTACGGCAATGCTACCACATCCCTGCAGTGAAAGATCGAAATATTTCCCACGCTAACTTTCTTTTCTTTAAATGCTTCCGGCCTATCTTTCATTAAAAGTGTACGGACACAGGCGCGTCGTAGGCCGGCAACGGACGACGGTTGCCGATCGCGCGACGAGTTTTTTCTTTTGTTTTCTGACCGCGCGCGGCGGTCACCAGGCAGAAAACACGAGGCAGAACCTCTTGCGACTCACCACGTGTACGACCGCGCGACGCAGACAATTGCCTGTTTCTCATTCTGTGATATTAATTGTAAATAAATTCAGCGTGTAACGCAAATCGGAGTTATCCATTACGCACACATTCACCTCACTTATATTAACCGTAATATAAAATGATCTAACCTGGTCTCTAATTGCCCTATCATAGAAGTATAATAGTGCATTTTACTCGACATTTCATGCGCTTTAAGATGCCGCCTAGTCCAATGCGCTATCTGAAATTGGAGCTACGTAAAGTGAACAAACGTGATAGAATTACGCAGAATTCTTATATTAATCATAATATAAAATGATCTAATCGGGTCTCTGTTTGCCCTACCCTAGAAGTTTAATAGTGCATTTTACTCGTCATTTCATGCGCTTTAAGATGCCGTCTAGCTCAATACGCTGTCTGAAATAGGGGCGACGTAAATTGAACAAATGTGATAGAGTTACGCAGAATTCTTATATTAACCATAATATAATATGATCTATTCGGGTCTCTGATTGCGCTATCATAGAAGTTTCATAGTGCATTTTACTCGTCATTTCATGCGCTTTAAGGTGCCACTTAGCCCAATACGCTATCTGAAATAGGAGCGACGGAAATTGAACAAATGTGATAGAATTTTGCTGAATTCTTAAATTAACCATAATATAAAATGATGTAATCGAGTCTCTGTTTGCCTTACCCTAGAAGTTTAATAGTGCATTTTATTCGCCATTTCATGCTCTTTAAGGTGCCGCCTAGCCCAATACGCCATTTGAAATAGGAGCGACGTAAATTGTACAAATGCGATAGAATTAGGCGGAATTCTTATATTAACCATAATCTAAGATGACCTTAGCGGGTCTCTGATTGCCATATCCTAGAAGTTTAGTAGAGCATTTTACTCGACATTTCATGCGCTTTAAGATGCCGCCTAGTCCAATGCGCTATCTGAAATTGGAGCTACGTAAATTGAACAAACGTGATAGAATTACGCAGAATTCTTATATTACCCATAATATAAAATGATCTAATCTGGTCTCCGATTGCCCTATCATTGAAGTTTAATAGTGCATTTTGCTCGGCATCTCATGTGCTTCAAGATGCCACACAGCCCAATACGCTATCAGAAATTGGAGCTACGTAAATTGAACAAACGTGATAGAATTACGCAGAATTCTTATATTAACCATAATATAATATGATCTACTCGGTTCACTGATTGCCCTATCATAGAAGTTTAATAGTGCATTTTACTTGCCATTTCAGGCGCTTAAAGGTAACGCCTCGCCCAAAACGCTATCTGAAATTGGAGCTACGTAAATTGAACAAGTGTGAGAAAGTTTCGCTTAATTCTTAAATTAACGATCATATAAAATGATCTAATCGGGTCTGTGATTGCCCTATCATAGAAGTTCAATAGTGCATTATACTCGTCATTTCATGCGCTTTACGGTCCCGCTTAGCCCAATACGTTTTCTGAAATAGGAGCGACGTAAATTGAACAAACGTGATAGAATTACGCTGAATTCTTATATTAACCACAATATAAGATGACCTAATCGGGTCTCTGTTTGCCCTATCCTAGAAGTTTAGTAGTACATTTTACTCGACATTTCATGCGCTCTAAGATACCGCTTAGCCCAATACGCTATCTGAAATAGGAGCGACGTTAATTAAACACATGTGATAGAATTACATAGCATTCTTATATTAACCATAATATAATATGATCTATTCGGGTCTCTGATTGCCCTATCATAGCAGCTTGATAGTGCATTTTACTCGTCATTTCATGCGCTTTAAGGTGCCGCCTAGCCCAATACGCCATCTGAAATAGGAGCGACGTAAATTGAACAAATGTGATAGAATTAGGCAGAATTCTTATATTAACCACAATATAAAATGATCTAATCGGGTCTCTGATTGCCCTATCATAGAAGTTTAATAGGGCATTTTACTCCTCATTTCATGCGCTTTGAGATGCTACCTAGCCCAATGCGCTATCTGAAATAGGGGCGACGTAAATTGAACAAGTGTGATAGAATTGCGCAGCATTCTTTTATTAACCATAATATAATACTACCTATTCGGGTCTCCGATTGCCCGATCATAGAAGTTTAATAGTGCATTTTACTCGTCATTTCATGCACTTTAAGGTGCCGCCAAGCGCAATACGCTATCTGAAATAGGAGCGACGTAAATCGGACAAATGTGATAGAGTTACGCAGAATTCTTATATTAACCATAATATAATATGATCTATTCGGGTCTCTGATTGCGCTATCATAGAAGTTTCATAGTGCATTTTACTCGTCATTTCATGCGCTTTAAGGTGCCACTTAGCCCAATACGCTATCTGAAATAGGAGCGACGGAAATTGAACAAATGTGATAGAATTTTGCTGAATTCTTAAATTAACCATAATATAAAATGATCTAATCGGGCCTCTGATTGATCTATTATAGAAGGTTAGGAATATATTTTACTCGTCATTCCACGCGCTTTAGGGTGCCGCTTAGCCCAATACGCGATCTGAAATAGGAGCGACGTAAATTGTACAAATGTGATAGAATTTCGCTGAATTCTTATATTAACCATAATATAAGTTGACCTAATTGGGTCTCTGATTGCCCTATGCGAGAAGTTTAGTAGTGCGTTTTACTCGTCACTTCATGCGGTTTAAGGTGCCGCCTAGCCCTATACGCTATCTGAAATAGGAGCGACGTAAATTGAACAAATGTGATAGAATTACACAGAATTCTTATATTAACCATAATATAATACGATCAATTCGGGTCTCTGATCGCCCTATCATAGAAGTTTAATAGTGCATGTTACTCGTCATTTCATGCGCTTTAAGGTGCCGCTTGGCCCAATACGCTATCTGAAATAGGAGCGACGTAAATTGAACAAATGTGATAGAATTTCGCTGAATTCCTATATTAACAATAATATAAAATGATCTAATCGGGTCCCTGATTGCCCTATCCGAGAAGTACAGTAGTGCATTTTACTCGACATTTCATGCGCTTTAAGATGCCGCCTAGTCCAATGCGCTATCTGAAATTGGAGATACGTAAATTGAACAAACGTGATAGAATTACGCAGAATTCTTGTATTAACCCTAATATAATACGATCTATTCTGGTCTCTGATTTGCCTATCATAGAAGTTTAACACTGCATTTTACTCGTCATTTCATGCGCTTTAAAGTGCCGCCTAGCCCAATACGCTATCTGAAATAGGAGCGACATAAATTGAACAAATGTGATAGAATTACGCAGAATTATTATATTAACCATAATATAATACGATCTATTCGGGTCTCCGATTGCCGTATCATAGAAGTTTAATAGTGCATGTTACTCGTCATTTCATGCGATTTAAGGTGCCGCTTGGCCCAATACGCCATCTGAAATAGGAGCGACGTAAATTGATTAAATGTGATAGAATTTCTCTGAATTCTTAAATTAACCATAATATAAAATGATGTAATCGGGTCTCTGTTTACCCTACCCTAGGAGTTTAATAGTGCATTTTACTCGACATTTCATGCGCTTTAAGATGCCACCTAGCCCAATACGCTATCTGAAATGGGGGCGACGTAAATTGAGCAAATGTGATAAAATTTCGCTGAATTCTTATATTAACCATAGTATAAGATGACCTAATCGGGTCTCTGATTGCCCTATCCGAGTAGCTTAGTAGTGCATTTTACTCGACATTTCATGCGCTTTAAGATGCCGCCTAGTCGAATGCGCTATCTGAAATTGGAGCTACGTAAATTGCACAAACGTGATAGAATTACGCAGAATTCTTATGTTAGCCATAATATAATACGATCTATTCGGGTCTCTGATTGCCCTATCATAGAAGTTTAATAGTGCATTTTACGAGTCATTTCATGCGCTTTATGGTGCCGCCTAGCCCAATACGCAATCTGAAATAGAAGCGATATAAATTGAACAAATGTGATAAAATTACGTTGAATTCTTATATTAACGATAATATAAAATGATCTAATCGGGTCTCTGATTGCCCTATGATAGAAGTTTAATAGTGCATTTTACTCGACATTTCATGCGCTTTAAGATGCCACACATCCCAGTACGCTATCTGAAATAGGAGCGACGTAAATTGAACAAGTGTGATAGAATTACGCAGAATTCTTATATTAACCATAATATAGAATGACCTAAACGGGTCTCTGATTGCCCTATCATAGATGTTTAATAGTGCACTTCACTCGTCATTTCATGCGCTTGAAGGTGCCGTCTAGCCCAATCCGCTATCTTAAATAGGGGCGACATAAATTCAACAAATGTGATAGAATTACGCAGAATTCTTATATTAACGATAACATCATAGGATCTATTCGGGTCTTCGATTGCCCTATCATCGAAGTTTAATAGTGCATTTTACTCGCCATTTCATGCGCTTTAAGCTGCTGCTTAGCCCAATACGCTATCTGAAATAGGAGCGACGTGAATTGAACAAATGTGAGAGAACTACGCAGAATTCTTATATTAACCATAATATACGATGACCTAATCGGGTCTCTGATTGCCCTACCCTAGGAGTTTAGTAGGGCGTTTTACTCGACATTCCATCCGCTCTAAGATACCGCTTAGCACAATACGCTATCTGAAATTGGAGATACGTAAATTGAACAAGTGTGATGGAATTACGCTGAATTCTTATATTAATCATAATATAAGATGACCTAATCGGGTTTCTGATTGCCCTATCCGAGAAGGTTAATAGCGCATTTTACTCGTCATTCCATTGGCTTTACGGTTCCGCCTAGCCCAATACGCTATCTGAAATTGGAACTCCGTAAATTGAACAAGTGTCATAATGTTTCGCTGAATTCTTAAATTAACCATAATATAAAATGATCTAATCGAGTCTCTGATTACCCTATCATAGAAGCTTAATAGTGCATTTTATTCGTCATTTCATGCGATTTAAGGTGCCGCTTAGCCCAATACGCTATCCGAAATAGGCGCGACGTAAATTGAACAAATGTGAGAGAATTACGCTGAATTCTTATATTAACAATAATATGAAATGATATAATCGGGTCTCTGATTGCCGTATAATCGAAGTTTAATAGTGCATTTTACTCGTCAGTCCATGCGCTTTACGGTCCCGCTTAGCCCAATACGCTATCTGAAATAGGAGCGACGTAAATTGAACAAATGTGTTAGAATTTCGTTGAATTCTTATAGTAACCATAATTTAAAATGATCTAATCGGGTCACTGATTGACCTATCATAGAAGTTTGATAGTGCATTTTACTCGTCGTCTAATGCGCTTTAAGGTGCCGTGCCGCCTAGCCCAATACGCAATCTGAAGTTGGTGCGAAGTAAATTGAACAAATGTGATTGAATTTCGCTGAATTGTTATATTAACCATAATATAAAATCATCTAATCGGGTCTCTGATTGCCCTACCATAGAAGTTTAATAGTCCATTTTACTCGTCTTTTCGTGCGCTTTAAGTTGCCGCCTAGCCCAATACGCTATCTGAAATTGGAGCTACGTAAATTGAACAAGTGTGATAGACATTCGCTGAATTCTTAAATTAACCATAATTTAAAATGATCTAATCGGGTTTCTGATTGCGCTAACATAGAAGTTTAATAGCGCATTTTACACGACATTTCATGCGCTTTAGGTGCCGCCTAGCCCAATACGCTATCTGAAATAGGAGCGACGTAAATTGAACAAATGTGATAGAATTACACTGAGTTCTTATTTTAATCATAATATAAGATGATCTAAACAGGTCCCTGATTGCCCTACCATAGAAGCTTAATAGTGCATTTTACTCGCCATTTCATGCGCTTTCAGGTGACGTTTAGCCCAATACGGTATCTGAAATAGGAGCGTCGTAAATTGAACAAATGTGATAGAATTACACTGAGTCCTTATATTAATCATAATATAAGATGATCTAATCAGGTCTCTGATTGCCCTATCCTGGAAGTTTAGTAGTGGATTTTACTGGACAGTTCATGCGCTTTAAAATGCCGCTTAGCCCAATACGCTATCTGAAATAGGAGCGACGTGAATTGAACATATATGATAGAATTTCGCTGAATTCTTATATTAACCATAATATAAAATGATCTAATCGGGTCTCTGATTGCGCAATCATAGAATTTTAATAGTGCATTTTACACGTCATTCCATGCGCTTTAAGGTGCCGCTTAGCCCAATACGCTATCTGAAATAGGAGTGACGTAAATTGAACATATGCGATAGAATTTAGCTGAATTCTTATATTAACGATAATATAAAATGATCTAATCGGGTCTCTGATAGCCGTATCATAGAAAGTTAGTAGTGCATTTTACTCGTCATTTTATGCGCTTGAAGGTGCTGTCTATCCCAGTCCGCTATCTGAAATTGGAGATACGTAAATTGAACAATCGTGATAGAATTACGCTGAATTCTTATATTAATCAAAACATAAGATGACCTTATTGGGTCTCTGATTGCCCTATCCTAGAAGTTTAGTAGTGCATTTTACTCGACATTTCGTGCGCTTCAAGATGCCGCTTACCCCAATACGCTATCTGAAGTAGGAGCGACATAAATTGAACAAATGCAATAGAATTACGCAGAATTCTTATGTACCAGTTACGGCACTGCTACCACATCCCTGCAGTCAAAGATCGAAATATTACCCTCGCTATCTTTCTTTTCTTTAAATGCTTCCGGCCTATCTTTCTTTAAAAGTGTACGGACACAGGCGCGTCGTAGGCCGGCAACGGACGGCAGTTGCCGATCGCGCGACGAGTTTTTTCTTTTGTTTTCTGACCGCGCGCCGCGGTCACCAGGCAGAAAACACGAGGTAGAACCTCTTGCGACTCACCACGTGTACGACCGCGCGACGCAGACACTTACCTGTTTCTCATTCTGTGATATTAATTGTAAATAAATTGAGCGTGTAACGCAAATCGGAGTTATCCATTACGCACACATTCACCTGAATTATTGTTGCCCCGACGTGATCGCGACGTGATCGTGAAGTGATCGCGATCGTGATCGCGATCGTGATCGTGACAAGACAATTTTTTTTTCTCTCCATCAACCGTATTTCTTTAAAGACTTCCGTGAACTTTTCATACAACAGTGTAATTCGTGCAGAACTGCTAAAAGTGTAAGTGATCTCTCCGCTGAAGCAGCAATACAGCCATGAACGTGGATATCCCTGCCAACGCCTCCACGAGCAGAGCGTCGATAGAAAGGGTCGCCGTTCCTATACCGGATTTTTGTCCTAGCGATCCGGAAATGTGGTTCAGCATGGTGGAAAGGAGTTTTGAGGTATTCGGAGTGACCACCGACAGCACCAGGTTCGGGTATATCCTGAGTGCCCTGGATCCACGCTACGCCACAGAGGTTCGAGACATAATAATGAACCCTCCAGCGACCGGACAGTATGAAAAATTAAAAACCGAGCTGATCCAACGTTTGAGCGTGTCTCAAGAGCAGAAGACGCGACGCCTCCTGGAGCATGAGGAAATCGGTGATCGAAAACCTTCGCAATTTTAGAGGCATCTGCGCAGCCTAGACGGGACGCAAGTATCAGACGCCTTATTGCGAACCCTTTGGCTAGGTAGGTTACCGACGAGCACGCAGGTAATTTTAGCCACGCAGAAGGACACGGAACTGGCCAAAGTGGCCGAGCTGGCGTACGCTATCACCGATACCAGGCCTCATCGCCATCAAATTGCCGAAGCGTCACCCCGGCGCCGCAGGAAATCGACGCAGGTAGGTCCCTCGAGGCTTTATTGCAATTGAAAATGTCGCAGCTCGCTCTGTCGCTACGAGAAGAAATAGCGGCGCTTCGTCAAGAAATGACGAGCGATCGTACCTCGCGGAGAGATAGGGAGCCTCGATCCCGTTCACGTCCTCGGAGCCGTACCGGATCTCGATCGAGGAAGCGCACACATGGCAAGGATGGAATTTGCTGGTACCACTGGAGTTTCGGTACCGACGCAAGGGACAGCATTAAGCCGTGCACCTTCCAGACGGGAAACATTCCGGGCAGTCGTTAATGACGGCTAGCGACCCCAGCCCGAGTTTTCGCCGTCTCTTCGTTATCGATTACGACACGAAGACGCAATTTTTGGTCGACACAGGCGCCGACCTCTGTGTCTTTCCACGAGCAATGATCCGAGGTCGGCGCGAAAAATCATCCTACGAGCTTTCCGCAGCAAACGGCACCACCATCGCAACGTACGGGACTACGGCTTTAACTCTCAATTTAGGGTTACGTCGGGTTTTCACATAGAGATTCGTAATCGCCGACGTCTCCAGTCCCATTATCGGGGTCGATTTCCTCGCTCACTTCGGACTAATAGTAGACGTTCGCAATCGCCGTCTCTTAGATCAAGTGACGTCTCTCTCGACACGAGGAATGCCTGCCCGCGAAGCCGTCCCGAGCATCAAAACAGTCTTCGGGGAATCCGCTTATCATGTTCTACTACAGCGATTTCCCGAAATTACGAAACCGGAAGGAACACCTTCCTAGCCAAAACACAGCACGATGCACCATATTCGTACTGCACCTGGTCCACCTGTTACCTGCAAACCACGGCGTCTTGCATCCGGTAGGCTACAGGCAGCCAAAAAGGAATTTGAAACCATGTCGTGATTAGGAACAACACGACCGTCGGAGAGTAGCTGGTCGTCACCTTTGCACATGGTACCCAAAAAAGGAAGTGACGAATGGACACCATGTGGCGATTATCGTGCTCTCAACGCCAGGACCTTGCCGGACCGATATCCCGTCAGGCATATTGAAGATTTTGCTCAAACTTTGCGGGGTAAGAAAATTTTTTCGACCATTGATCTCGTTCAAGCTTACAACCAAATCCCCGTTGCACCAGAAGATATTCCGAAGACAGCCATTACCACTCCTTTCGGATTATTTGAATTTCCGTTCATGTCGTTTGGGTTACGCAACGCGGCTCAAACCTTTCAGCGCTTTATCGATGAAGCGTTGCGAGGTTTGAACTTTTGTTTTGCGTACATTGACGACATACTGGTGGCTTCAGCATCCGAAGAGGAACACCTTCAACACCTCAAGATAGTTTTTGAACGGCTAAAACAATACGGTATAGTGATAAACACTTCAAAATGTATCTTCGGAAGGACTGAGTTAAAATTTTTAGGCTACCTGGTGTCGGAATCAGGCACCCGACCATCCACCGGAAAGGTTGAGGCCATTTTAAAGTATCCACGGCCGACCACAGCGAAACAATTACGGCAGTTATTAGGTATGGTAAATTTTTATAGACGTTTCATACCTAAAGCCGCACAGGTACATGCACCTCTGAACGACATGCTGGCGGACAATATAAAAGGCAGCGCACCTGTAAATTGGACACCAGACGCCACCGCAGCATTTGAAGACTAAAAAGGCGTCAGTAGAGGCTACTCTACTAACACACCCTGAAATCGACGCACCATTGGCCATCATATGCGGCGCCTCGAATTCTGCTGTTGGCGCCGCGCTTCAACAACGCATCGGTGATAATTGGGAACCACTGGGATTCGTTTCAAAAAAACTCAGCTCAACGGAACAGAAATACGCTACATACGACAGAGAATTACTCGCTATCTACCTCGCAGTCAAATATTTCCGTCATATGATCGAGGGAAGAACTTTCACTATCGTCACAGACCACAAACCAATCATTTACGCTTTCCAACAGAAACCAGAAAAATTCACCCCAAGACAATTTCGATACCTCAGCTTCATTAGTGAATTCTCATCAGACATCCGCCACGTAGCAGGTCGAGATAACGTTGTCGCCGATGCGTTTTCAAGAGTGGACGAAATCGAAGAGACTTTGGATTTTGAAATGCTGGCCAAATCGCAAGAAGAAGACGAGGAATTACTGACGTACTTACAAGGCAACACCGGTTTGAATTTAAAACGCATATCCATTCCTGGAAGTACACAACAAATTTACTGTGACATATCTACAGACACCGTTCGCCCTTTCCTCACAAAATCGTTTCGTCAAACTGCATTCAACGCACTACACAAAATATCGCATCCAGGAATCAACGCCACTGTCAAACTGATCACGCAAAGGTACATTTGGCCATCGATCAAAACAGACTGCAGAAGATGGGCCCGGAACTGTCTCCAATGTCAACGCTCCAAGATCTCCTGGCACGTATCAGCACCCCTCGGTTCTTTTTCGCGACCATCGGCGAGGTTCGAACATGTTCATTTGGACATTGTCATCCTACCTGTCTCCGAAGGATACAGATATTGCCTTACCTGCGTGGATCGCTTTACGCGCTGGCCTGAGGCAATACCTCTCCGCGACCAGGAAGCAGCCACAGTAGCTCGAGCCTTTTATGAGGGGTGGATTGTTCGGTTTGGAACGCCACTAAGGATCACCACGGACCAAGGTAGACAATTTGAGTACAATCTTTTTAAACAGTTAAGCTTGTTAACAGGTAGCAGACATTTAAGAACTACGGCATATCACCCGGCGGCTAATGGGATGGTGGAAAGGTTCCACCGTCAGTTAAAGGCAGCCATACGTTGCCATGAAAATCAACGTTGGACAGAGATTTTTCCCACCACGTTGCTGGGTATTCGTTCAGCCTGGAGGGAAGATTTAAAAGCAACGACAGCAGAGTTGGTGTACGGCGAACCATTGCGACTTCCTGGGGAATTCCTGTCTCCTCGACCAGGTGAAGCTGACACTGTCGCAACTTCATTTGTAAAGGAACTGCGACAACATTTCCAGGATCTGAGCCCAGTCGCAGGTTCTCACCATGGGTCACGGCGGACCTTCGTGTACAAAGACCTTGCCAGTTCCGAGCATGATATCGTACGACACGACGCATCGAAAGGCATTCTACAACGGCCTTATGATGGACCATATCGCGTCATTAGCCGCGGACATAAAACTTTTCTAATAGACCGTCAAGGACAACATGTCACAATTTCAATCGAGAGGTTAAAACCCGCGTATATTGTAAGTGATCATTTAACACATGAAAATTGTAATAATTCCGACACAGAACCAAATGTATCTCGCGATATTCTAACACCACAATTTACCACCCGCGCAGGTAGGCGAGTACGATTTTTCGACAGGTTTCAAGCTGGATTTTCGTGATTAGGTAAATCACTGGCAGGGGGGTGATGTAGCAGTTACGGCAATGCTACCACATCCCTGCAGTGAAAGATCGAAATATTTCCCACGCTAACTTTCTTTTCTTTAAATGCTTCCGGCCTATCTTTCATTAAAAGTGTACGGACACAGGCGCGTCGTAGGCCGGCAACGGACGACGGTTGCCGATCGCGCGACGAGTTTTTTCTTTTGTTTTCTGACCGCGCGCGGCGGTCACCAGGCAGAAAACACGAGGCAGAACCTCTTGCGACTCACCACGTGTACGACCGCGCGACGCAGACAATTGCCTGTTTCTCATTCTGTGATATTAATTGTAAATAAATTGAGCGTGTAACGCAAATCGGAGTTATCCATTACGCACACATTCACCTCACTTATATTAACCGTAATATAAAATGATATAACCTGGTCTCTAATTGCCCTATCATAGAAGTATAATAGTGCATTTTACTCGACATTTCATGCACTTTGAGATGCCGCCTCGTCCAATACGCTATTTGAAATAGGAGCGACGTAAATTGAACAAATGCGATAGAATTACGCACGAATTCTTATATTAACCATAATTTAAAATGATCTAATCGGGTCTCTGATTGCGCTATCATAGAAGTTTAATAGTACATTTTACTCGTCATTTCATGCGCTTTAAGGTGCCGCCTAGCCCAATACGCTATCTGAAATAGGAGCGACGTAACTTGAACAAATGTGATAGAATTACGCTGAATTCTTATATTAATCATAATATAAGATGACCTAATCGCGTCTCTGATTGCCCTATCCGAGAAGTTTAGTAGTGCATTTTACTCGTCATTTCATGCACTTTGACATGCCGCCTCGTCCAATACGCTATTTGAAATAGGAGCGACGTAAATTGAACAAATGCGATAGAATTACGCAAGAATTATTATATTAACCATAATTTAAAATGATCTAATCGGGTCTCTGATTGCGCTATCATAGAAGTTTAATAGTGCATTTTACTCGACATTTCATGCGCTTTAAGATGCCATCTAGCCCAATACGCTATCTGAAATAGGGGCGACGTAAATTGAACAAATGTGATAAAATTACGCAGAATCCTTATATTTACCATAATATACAATGATCTAATCGGGTCGCTGATTGCCCTATCATGGAAGGTTAGTAGTGCATTTTACTCGTCATTCCACGCGCTTTAAGATGCCGCCTAGACCAATATACTATCTGAAATAGCAGCTACTTAAATTGAACAAATGTGATAGAATTCCGCAGAATTCTTATATTAACCGTAATATAAAATGATCTAATCTGCTCTCTGTTTGCCCTACCCTAGAAGTTTAATAGTGAATATTACTCGACATTTCATGCGCTTTAAAATGCCACCTAGCCCAATACGCTATCTGAAATAGGAGCGGCGTAAATTGAACAAATGTGATAGAGTTGCGCTGCATTCTTATATTACCCATAATATAATATGATATATACGGATCTCTGATTGCCCTATCATAGAAGTTTAATAGCGCATTTTACTCGTCATTTCATGCGATTTAAGGTGCCGCCTAGCTCAATACGCTATCTGAAATAGGAGCGACGTAAATTGACCAAATGTGATAGAATTACTCAGAAATCTTATATTAACCATAATATAATATGATCTATTCGGGTCTCTGATTGCCCAATCATAGAAGCTTAATAGTGCATTTTACTCGTCACTTCATGCGCTATAAGGTGCCGCCTAGCCCAATACGCTATCTGAAATAGGAGCGACGTAAATCGAACAAATGTGATGGTATTCCGCAGAATTCTTATATTAACCATAATATGATATGATCTATTCGGGTCTCGGATTGCCCTATCATAGAAGTTTAATAGTGCATTTTACTCGCCATCTCATGCGCTTTAAGATGCCGCTTAGCCCAATACGCTATCTGAAACAGGAGCGGCGTAAATTGAACAAATGCGATAGAATTTCGCTGAATTGTTATATTAACCATAATATAAGATGACCTAATCGGGTCTCTGAGTGCCCTATCATAGAAGTTTAGTAGTACATTTTACTCGACATTTCATGCGCTTTAAAATGCCGCTTAGCCCAATACGCTATCTGAAGTAGGAGCGACGTTAATTAAACAAATGTGATAGAATTTCGCAGCATTCTAATATTATCCATAATATAATATGATCTATTCGGGTCTCTGATTGCCCTACATAGAAGCTTGATAGTGCATTTTACTCGTCATTTCATGCGCTTTAAGGTGCCGCCTAGCCCAATACGCTATCTGAAATAGGAGCGACGTAAATTGAACAAATGTGACAGAATTTTGCTGAATTCTTAAATTAACCATAATATAAAATGATGTAATCGAGTCTCTGTTTGCCTTACCCTAGAAGTTTAATAGTGCATTTTATTCGCCATTTCATGCTCTTTAAGGTGCCGCCTAGCCCAATACGCCATTTGAAATAGGAGCGACGTAAATTGTACAAATGCGATAGAATTAGGCGGAATTCTTATATTAACCATAATCTAAGATGACCTTAGCGGGTCTCTGATTGCCATATCCTAGAAGTTTAGTAGAGCATTTTACTCGACATTTCATGCGCTTTAAGATGCCGCCTAGTCCAATGCGCTATCTGAAATTGGAGCTACGTAAATTGAACAAACGTGATAGAATTACGCAGAATTCTTATATTACCCATAATATAAAATGATCTAATCTGGTCTCCGATTGCCCTATCATTGAAGTTTAATAGTGCATTTTGCTCGGCATCTCATGTGCTTCAAGATGCCACACAGCCCAATACGCTATCAGAAATTGGAGCTACGTAAATTGAACAAACGTGATAGAATTACGCAGAATTCTTATATTAACCATAATATAATATGATCTACTCGGTTCACTGATTGCCCTATCATAGAAATTTAATAGTGCATTTTACTTGCCATTTCAGGCGCTTAAAGGTAACGCCTCGCCCAATACGCTATCTGAAATTGGAGCTACGTAAATTGAACAAGTGTGAGAAAGTTTCGCTTAATTCTTAAATTAACGATCATATAAAATGATCTAATCGGGTCTGTGATTGCCCTATCATAGAAGTTCAATAGTGCATTATACTCGTCATTTCATGCGCTTTACGGTCCCGCTTAGCCCAATACGTTTTCTGAAATAGGAGCGACGTAAATTGAACAAATGTGATAGAATTACGCAGAATTCTTATTTTAACCATAATATAATACGATCTATTCGGGTCTCTGATTGCCCTATCATAGAAGTTTAATAGTGCATTTTACTCGTCGTTTCATGCGCTTTTAGGTGCCGCTTATCCCGATACGCTATCTGAAGTTGGAGCGACGTAAACTGAACAAATGTGATAGAATTTCGCTGAATTCTTATATTAACAATAATATAAAATCATCTAATCGGGTCTCTGATTACCCTATCAAACAAGTTCAGTAAAGCATTTTACTTGTCAGTTCATGCGCTTTAAGGTGCCGCCTCGCCCAATACGCTATCTGAAATAGGAGCGACGTAAATTAAACAAATGTGATAGAATTACGCAGAATTCTTATATTAACCACAATTTAAAATGATCTAATCGGGTCTCTGATTGCCCTATCATAGAAGTTTAATAGTGCGTTTTACACGTCATTTCATGCGCTTTAAGGTGCCGCCTAGCTCAATACGATATCTGAAACAGGAGCGACGTAAATTGAACAAATGAGATAGAATTTCGCTGAATTCTTATATTAACCATAATATGTAATGATCTAATCGGGTCACTGATTGCCCTATCAAAGAAGTTTAGTAGTGCATTTTACTCGCAATTTCATGCGCTCTAAGATACCGCTTAGCCCAATACGCTATCTGAAATAGGAGCGACGTTAATTAAACAAATGTGATAGAATGACGCAGAATCCTTGTATTAACCATAATATAATATGATCTATTCGGGTCTCTGATTGCCCTATCATAGAAGTTTAATAGGGCATTTTACTCCTCATTTCATGCGCTTTGAGATGCTACCTAGCCCAATGCGCTATCTGAAATAGGGGCGACGTAAATTGAACAAATGTGATAGAATTGCGCAGCATTCTTTTATTAACCATAATATAATACTACCTATTCGGGTCTCCGATTGCCCTATCATAGAAGTTTAATAGTGCATTTTACTCGTCATTTCATGCACTTTAAGGTGCCGCCAAGCGCAATACGCTATCTGAAATAGGAGCGACGTAAATCGGACAAATGTGATAGAGTTACGCAGAATTCTTATATTAACCATAATATAATATGATCTATTCGGGTCTCTGATTGCGCTATCATAGAAGTTTCATAGTGCATTTTACTCGTCATTTCATGCGCTTTAAGGTGCCACTTAGCCCAATACGCTATCTGAAATAGGAGCGACGAAAATTGAACAAATGTGATAGAATTTTGCTGAATTCTTAAATTAACCATAATATAAAATGATCTAATCGGGCCTCTGATTGATCTATTATAGAAGGTTAGGAATATATTTTACTCGTCATTCCACGCGCTTTAGGGTGCCGCTTAGCCCAATACGCGATCTGAAATAGGAGCGACGTTAATTGAACAAACGCGATAGAATTACGCTGAATTCTTATATTAATCATAATATAAGATGACCTAATCGGGTCTCTGATTGCCCTATCCCAGAAGTTTAGTAGTCCATTTTACTCGACATTTCATGCGCTTTAAGATGCCGCATAGCCCAATACGCTATCTGAAATTGGAGCTACGTAAATTGAACGAACGTGATAGAATTACGCAGAATTCTTATATTAACCATAATATAATACGATCTATTGGGGTCTCTGATTGCCCTGTCATAGAAGTTTAATAGTGCATTTTACTCGACATTTCATGCGCTTTAAGATGCCACCTAGCCCAATACGCAATCTGAAATCGGGGCGACGTAAATTGAACAAATGTGATAAAATTTCGCTGAATTCTTAAATTAACCACAACATAAAATGATCTAATCGGGTCTCTGATTGCCCTATCATAGAAGTTTAATAGTGGATTTTACTCGTCATTTCATGCGCTTTAAGGTGCCGCCTAGCCCAATACGCTAATTGAAATAGGAGCGATATAAATTGAGCAAATGTGATAAAATTACGTTGAATTATTATATGAACAATATCATAAAATGATCTAATCGGGTCTCTGATTGCCCTACCCTAGAAGTTTAATAGTGCATTTTACTCGACATTTCATGCGCTTTAAGATGCCACCTAGCCCAATACGCAATCTGAAATCGGGGCGACGTAAATTGAACAAATGTGATAAAATTTCGCTGAATTCTTAAATTAACCATAATATAAAATGATCTAATCGGGTCTCTGATTGCCCTATCATAGAAGTTTAATAGTGGATTTTACTCGTCATTTCATGCGCTCCAAGGTGCCGTCAAGCCCAATACGCTATCTGAAATAGGAGCGACGTAAATTGAACAAATGTGAGAGAATTACGCAGAATTCCCATATTAACCATAATATAGAATGATCTAATCTGGTCTCTGATTGCCCTATCATAGAATTCTAATAGTGCATTTTACTCGCCATTTCATGCGCTTTAAGGTGCCGCCTAGCCCAATACGCTATCTGAAATAGGAGCGATATAAATTGAACAAATGTGATAGAATTTCGCTAAATTCATAAATTAACCATAATATAAAATGATCTAATCGGGTCTCTGTTTACCCTACCCTAGAAGATTAATAGTGCATTTTACTCGACATTTCATGCGCTTTAAGATGCCGCCAGCCCAATACGCTATCTGAAATTGGAGCTACGTAAATTGAACAAACGTAATATAACTACGCAGAATTCTTATATTAACCATAATATAATACGATCAATTCGGGTCTCAGATTGCCCTACCACAGAAGTGTAATAGTGCATTTTACTCCTCATTTCATGCGCTTTAAGGTGCCGCTTTGCCGATTACGCTATCTAAAATAGGAGCGACGTAAATTGAACAAGTGTGATAGAATTTCGCTGCATTCTTATATTAACCATAATATGAGATGACCTAATCGGGTCTCTGTTAGCCCTATCCGAGAAGTTTACAAGTGCATTTTGCTCGACATATCATGCGCTTTAAGATGCCGTCTCGCCCAATACGCTATCTGAAATAGGAGCGACGTAAATTGAACATATGTGATAAAATTCCACTGCATTTTTATATTAACAATAATATAAAATGATCTAATCGGGTCTCTGTTTTCCCTATCATAGAAGTTTAATGGTGCATTTTACTCGTCATTTCATGCGCTATAAGGTGCCGCTTAGCACAATACGCTATCTGAAATAGGAGCGACGTAAATTGAACAAATGTGAAAGAATTTCGCTGAATTCCTATATTAACCATAATATAAAATGATCTAATTGGGTCTCTGAGGGCCGTATCCGAGAAGGATAGTAGTGCATTTTATTCGCCATTTCATGCGCTTTAAGATGCCGCCTAGACCAATAAACTATCTGAAATAGGAGCTACGTAAATTGAACAAATGTGATAGAATTACTCAGGATCCTTGTATTAACCGTAATATAAAATGATCTAATCGGCTCTGTCTTTGCCCAATCATAGAAGCTCAATAGTGCATTTTACTCGTCATTTCATGCGCTTTAAGATGCCGCTTAGCCCAATACGCTACCTGAAACAGGAGCGGCGTAAATTGCACAAATGCGATAGAATTTCGCTGAATTATTATATTAACCATAATATAATATGATCTAATCGGGTCTCTGATTGCCCTATCCTAGAAGTTTAGTAATACATCTTACTCGACATTTCATGCGCTTTAAGATGCCGCTTAGCCCAATACGCTATCTGACGTAGGAGCGACGTTAATTAAACAAATGTGATAGAATTACGCAGCATTCTTATATTAACCATAATATAATATGATCTATTCGTGTCTTTGATTGCCCTATAATAGAAGCTTGACAGTGCATTTTACTCGACATTTCATGCGCTTTAAGGCGCCGCCAAGCCCAATACGCTATCTGAAATAGGAGCGACGTAAATTGAACAAATGTGATAGAATTACGCAGAATTCTTAAATTAACCATAATATAATATGATCTATTCGGGTCTCTGATTGCCCTATCATAGAAGTTTAATAGGGCATTTTACTCCTCATTTCATGCGCTTTAAGGTGCCGCCTAGCCCAATACGCTATCTGGAATTGGAGGTACTTAAATTCAACAAATGTGATAGAATTACGCTGAATTGTTAAATTAACCGTAATATAAAATGATCTAATCGGATCTCTGTTTGCCCTACCCTAGAAGTTTAATAGTGCATTTTACACGCCATTTCATGCGCTTTGAGATGCCGCTTAGCCCAATACGCTATCTGAAATAGACGCGACGTAAATTGAACAAATGTGATAGAATTTTGCTGAATTCTTAAATTAACCATAATATAAAATGGTGTAATCGGGTCTCTGTTTGCCTTACCCTAGAAGTTTAATAGTGCATTTTACTCGCCATTTGATGCGCTTTAAGGTGGCGCCTAGCCCAATACGCTACCTGAATTAGGAGCGAAGTAAATTGGACAAATGTGATAGAATTACGCAGCATTCTTATATTAACCATAATATAATATGATCTATTCGGTTCTCTGATTTCCCTATCATAGAAGTTTGATAGTGCGTTTTACTCCTCATTCCATGCGCTTTCAGGTGCCGCCTAGCCCAATACGCTAACTGAAATTGGAGCTACGTAAATTGAACAAGTGTGATAGAGTTTCGCTGAATTCTTAAATTAACCATAATTTAAAATGATCTAATCGGGTCTCTGTTTGCCCTACCCTAGATGTTTAATAGTGCATTTTATTCGTCGTTTCATGCGCTTTTAGATGCCACCTAGCCCAATACGCTATCTGAAATAGGGGGGACGTAAATTGAACAAAGGTGATAAAATTTCGCTGAATTCTTATATTAACCATAATATAAGATGATCTAATCAGGTCTCTGGTTGCCCCGTCATAGAAGTTTAATAGTGCATTGTACTCGTCATTTCATGCCCTTTAAGGTGGCGCCTAGCCCAATACGCTATCTGAAATAGGAGCGACATAAATTGAACAAATGTGATAGAATTACGCAGAATTCTTATATTATCCATAATATAATACGATCTAGTCGGGTCTCCGATTGCCCTACCATAGAAGTTTAATAGTGCATTTTACTCGTCATTTCATGCGCTTTAACGTGCCGCCTAGCCCAATACGCTATCTGAAATAGGAGCGACGTAAATTGAACAAATGTGATAAAATTACGCAGAATTCTTATATTAACCATAATTTAAGATGATCTAATCGGGTCTCTGATTGCCCTGTCACAGAAGTTCAGCAGTGCATTTTTGTCGTCATTTCATGCGCTTTAAGGTGCCGGCTAGCCCAATACGCTATCTGAAATAGGAGCGACGTAAATTGAACAAATGTGATAGAATTCTGCTGAATTCTTATATTAACCATAATATAATACGATGTATTCGGGACTCTGATTGCCCTATCATAGAAGTTTAATAGTACATTTTACTCGTCCTTTCATGTGCTTTAAGGTGCCGCCTAGCCCAATACGCTATCTGAAATAGGAGCGACGTAAATTGAACAAATGTGATAGAATTTTGCTGAATTCTTATATTGACCATAATATAATATGATCTATTCGGGTCTCTGATTGCCCTATCATAGAAGTTTAATAGTGCATTTTACTCGTCATTTCATGCGCTTTAAGGTGCCGCCTAGCCCAATACGCTATCTGAAATAGGAGCGACGTGAATTGAACAAATGTGATTCAATTTTGCTGAATTCTTATATTAACCATAATATAATATGATATATTCGGGTCTCTGATTGCCCTATCATAGAAGTTTAGTAGTGCATTTCACTCGCCATTTCATGCGCTTTAAGGTGTCGCCTAGCACAGTACGCTATCTGAAGTAGGAGCTGCGTAAATTGAATAAATGTGATAGAGTTACGCAGAATTCTTATATTAACCATAATATAAAATGATATAATCGAGTCTCTGTTTGCCCTACCCTAGAAGTTTCATAGTGCATTTTACTCGACATTTCATGCGCTTTAAGATGCCACCTAGACCAAAACGCTATCTGAAATTGGAGCTACGTAAATTGAACAGGCGTGATAGAATTACGCAGAATTCATATATTAACCATAATATAATACGATCTATTCGGGTCTCTGATTGCCCTATCATAGAAGTTTAATAGTGCATTTTACTCGTCATTTCATGAGCTTTAAGGTGCCGCCTAGCACAATACGCTATCTGAAATAGGAGCGACATAAATTGATCAAATGTGATAAAATTACGTTGGATTCTTATATTAACAATAACACAAAATGATCTAATCGGGTCTCTGATTGCCCTATCATAGAAGTTTAATAGTGCATTTTACTCGTCATTTCATGCGCTTTAAGGCGCCGCCTAGCCCAATACGCTACCTGAAATGGGAGCGACGTAAATTGAACAAATGTGATAGAATTTTGCTGAATTCTTATATTGACCATAATATAATATGATCTATTCGGGTCGCTGATTGCCATATCATAGAAGTTTAATAGTGCATTTTACTCGACATATCATGCGCTTTAAGATGCCACCTATCCCAATACGCTATCTGAAATACAGGCGACGTAAATTGAACAAATGTGATAGAATTACGCAGAATTCTTATATTAACCATAATTTAAGATGATCTAATCGGGTCTCTGATTGCCCTGTCACAGAAGTTCAGCAGTGCATTTTACTCGTCATTTCATGCGCTTTAAGGCGCCGTCTAGCCCAATCCGCTATCTGAAATTGGAGCAGCGTAAATTGAATAAATGTGATAGAGTTACGCAGAATTCTTATATTAACCATAATTTAAGATGATCTATTCGGGTCTCTGATTGCCCTATCAAAGAAGTTTAGTACTGCATTTTACTCGTCATGCCATGCGCTTTAAGGTGCCGCTTAGCCCAATGCGCTATCTGAAATGGGAGCGACGTAAATTGAACAAATGTGATAGAATTACGCAGAATTCTTATATTAACCATAATTTAAAATGACCTAATCGTATCTCTGATTGCCCTATCCGAGAAGTTTAGTACTGCATTTTACTCGTCATTCCATGCGCTTTAAGGTGCCGCTTAGCCCAATGCGCTATCTGAAATAGGAGCGATGTAAATTGAATAAATGTGATAGAATTACGCAGAATTCTTATATTAACCATAATTTAAAATGACCTCATCGTATCTCTGATTGCCCTATCCGAGAAGTTTAGTACTGCATTTTACTCGTCATTTCATGCACTTTAAGATGCCGAATCACCCAATACGCTATCTGAAATAGGAGCGACGTAAATTGAACAAATGTGATAGAATTACGCACGAATTATTATATTAACCATAATTTAAAATGATCTGATCGGGACTCTGATTGCGCTATCATAGAAGTTTAATAGTGCATTTTACTCGTCATTTCATGCGCCTTAAGGTGCCGCCTAGCCCAATACGCTATCTGAAATAGGAGCGACGTAAATTGAACAAATGTGATAAAATTACGCTCAATTCTTATATTAACTATAATATAAAATGATCTAATCGGTTCTCTGTTTGCCCTACCCTAGAAGTTTAATAGTGCATTTTACTCGACATTTCATGCGCTTTAAGATGCCACCTAGCCCAATACGCTATCTGAAATAGGGGCGACGTAAATTGAACAAATGTGATAGAATTACGCAGAATTCTTATATTAACCATAATTTAAGATGATCTAATCGGGTCTCTGATTGCCCTGTCACAGAAGTTCAGCAGTGCATTTTACTCGTCATTCATGCGCTTTAAGGCGCCGTCTAGCCCAATCCGCTATCTGAAATTGGAGCAGCTTAAATTGAATAAATGTGATAGAGTTACGCAGAATTCTTATATAAACCATAATATAAAATGTTCTCATCGGGTCTCTGCTTGCACTATCAAAGAAGTTTAGTACTGCATTTTACTCGTCATGCCATGCGCTTTAAGGTGCCGCTTAGCCCAATGCGCTATCTGAAATGGGAGCGACGTAAATTGAACAAATGTGATAGAATTACGCAGAATTCTTATATTAACCATAATTTAAAATGACCTAATCGTATCTCTGATTGCCCTATCCGAGAAGTTTAGTAGTGCATTTTACTCGTCATTTCATGCGCTTTAAGATGCCGAATCACCCAATACGCTGTCTGAAATAGGAGCGACGTAAATTGAACAAATGTGATAAAATTACGCTCAATTCTTATATTAACTATAATATAAAATGATCTAATCGGGTCTCTGTTTGCCCTGTCACAGAAGTTCAGCAGTGCATTTTTGTCGTCATTTCATGCGCTTTAAGGTGCCGCCTAGCCCAATACGCTATCTGAAATAGGAGCGACGTAAATTGAACAAATGTGATAGAATTTTGCTGAATTCTTATATTAACCATAATATAATACGATGTATTCGGGACTCTGATTGCCCTATCATAGAAGTTTAATAGTGCATTTTACTCGTCCTTTCATGTGCTTTAAGGTGCCGCCTAGCCCAATACGCTATCTGAAATAGGAGCGACGTAAATTGAACAAATGTGATAGAATTTTGCTTAATTCTTATTTTAACCATAATATAATACGATGTATTCGGGACTCTGATTGCCCTATCATAGAAGTTTAATAGTGTATTTTACTCGCCATTTCATGCGCTTTAAGGTGCCGCCTAGCCCAGTACGCTATCTGAAATAGGAGCGACGTGAATTGAACAAATGTGATTCAATTTTGCTGAATTCTTATATTAACCATAATATAATATGATATATTCGGGTCTCTGATTGCCCTATCATAGAAGTTTAGTAGTGCATTTCACTCGCCATTTCATGCGCTTTAAGGTGTCGCCTAGCCCAGTACGCTATCTGAAGTAGGAGCTGCGTAAATTGAATAAATGTGATAGAGTTACGCAGAATTCTTATATTAACCATAATATAAAATGATATAATCGAGTCTCTGTTTGCCCTACCCTGGAAGTTTCATAGTGCATTTTACTCGACATTTCATGCGCTTTAAGATGCCACCTAGAACAAAACGCTATCTGAAATTGGAGCTACGTAAATTGAACAGGCGTGATAGAATTACGCAGAATTCATATATTAACCATAATATAATACGATCTATTCGGGTCTCTGATTGCCCTATCATAGAAGTTTAATAGTGCATTTTACTCGTCATTTCATGCGCTTTAAGGTGCCGCCTAGCACAATACGCTATCTGAAATAGGAGCGACATAAATTGATCAAATGTGATAAAATTACGTTGGATTCTTATATTAACAATAACACAAAATGATCTAATCGGGTCTCTGATTGCCCTATCATAGAAGTTTAATAGTGCATTTTACTCGTCATTTCATGCGCTTTAAGGCGCCGCCTAGCCCAATACGCTATCTGAAATAGGAGCGACGTAAATTGAACAAATGTGATAAAATTACGCAGAATTCTTATATTAACCATAATATAATACGATCTATTCTGGTTTCTGATTGCCCTATCATAGAAGTTTAATAGTGCATTTTAGTCGTCATTTCATGCGCTTTAAGGTGCCGCCTAGCCCAATAGGCTATCTGAAATAGGAGCGACGTAAATTGAACAAATGTGATAGAATTTTGCTGAATTCTTATATTGACCATAATATAATATGATCTATTCGGGTCTCTGATTGCCCTATCATAGAAGTTTAATAGTGCATTTTACTCGACATTTCATGCGCTTTAAGATGCCACCTAGCCCAATACGCTATCTGAAATACGGGCGACGTAAATTGAACAAATGTGATAGAATTACGCAGAATTCTTATATTAACCATAATTTAAGATGATCTAATCGGGTCTCTGATTGCCCTGTCACAGAAGTTCAGCAGTGCATTTTACTCGTCATTTCATGCGCTTTAAGGCGCCGTCTAGCCCAATCCGCTATCTGAAATTGGAGCAGCGTAAATTGAATAAATGTGATAGAGTTACGCAGAATTCTTATATTAACCATAATTTAAGATGATCTATTCGGGTCTCTGATTGCCCTATCAAAGAAGTTTAGTACTGCATTTTACTCGTCATGCCATGCGCTTTAAGGTGCCGCTTAGCCCAATGCGCTATCTGAAATGGGAGCGACGTAAATTGAACAAATGTGATAGAATTGCGCAGAATTCTTATATTAACCATAATTTAAAATGACCTAATCGTATCTCTGATTGCCCTATCCGAGAAGTTTAGTAGTGCATTTTACTCGTCATTTCATGCGCTTTAAGATGCCGAATCACCCAATACGCTATCTGAAATAGGAGCGACGTAAATTGAACAAATGTGATAGAATTACGCACGAATTCTTATATTAACCATAATTTAAAATGATCTGATCGGGACTCTGATTGCGCTATCATAGAAGTTTAATAGTGCATTTTACTCGTCATTTCATGCGCTTTAAGGTGCCGCCTAGCCCAATACGCTATCTGAAATAGGAGCGACGTAAATTGAACAAATGTGATAAAATTACGCTCAATTCTTATATTAACCATAATTTAAAATGACATAATCGTATCTCTGATTGCCCTATCATAGAAGTTTAAAAGTGCATCTCACTCGTCATTTCATGCGCGTTAAGATGACGCTTAGCCCAATACGCTATCTGAAATAGGAGCGACGTAAATTGAACAAATGTGATAAAATTACGCTGAATTCTTATATTAACCATAATATAATACGATCTATTCGGGTCTCTGATTGCCCTATCATCGAAGTTTAATAGCGGATTTTACTCGTCACATCATGCGCTTTAAGGTGCCGCCTAGCCCAATACGCTATCTGAAATAGGAGCGACATAAATTGAACAAATGTGATAGAATTACGCAGAATTCTTATATTATCCATGATATAATACGATCTATTCTGGTTTCTGATTGCCCTATCATAGAAGTTTAATAGTGCATTTCACTCGTCATTTCATGCGCTTTAAGGTGCCGCCTAGCCCAGTACGCTATCTGAAATAGGGGCGACGTAAATTGAACAAATGTGATAAAATTACGCTGAATTCTTATATTAACCATAATATAATACGATCTATTCGGGTCTCTGATTGCCCTATCATCGAAGTTTAATAGCGGATTTTACTCGTCACATCATGCGCTTTAAGGTGCCGCCTAGCCCAATACGCTATCTGAAATAGGAGCGACATAAATTGAACAAATGTGATAGAATTACGCAGAATTCTTATATTATCCACGATATAATACGATCTATTCTGGTTTCTGATTGCCCTATCATAGAAGTTTAATAGTGCATTTCACTCGTCATTTCATGCGCTTTAAGGTGCCGCCTAGCCCAATACGCTATCTGAAATAGGAGCGACGTGAATTGAACAAATGTGATTGAATTTTGCTGAATTCTTATATTAACCATAATATAATATGATATATTCGGGTCTCTGATTGCCCTATCATAGAAGTTTAATAGTGCATTTCACTCGCCATTTCATGCGCTTTAAGGTGCCGCCTAGCCCAGTACGCTATCTGAAATAGGGGCGACGTAAATTGAACAAATGTGATAAAATTGCGCTGAATTCTTTTATTAACCATAATATAATACGATCTATTCGGGTCTCTGATTGCCCTATCATAGAGGTTTAATAGTGGATTTTACTCGACAATTCATGCGCTTCAAGATGCCACCTAGCCCCATACGCTATCTGAAATAGGGGCGACGCAAATTGGACAAATGTGATAGAATTACGCAGAATTCTTATATTAACCATAATATAATATAATCTATTCGATTGTCTGATTGCCCTATCATAGAAATATAATACAGCATTTTACTCGTCATTCCATGCGCTTTAAGGTGCCGCATAGCCCAATACGCTATCTGAAATAGGAGCGATATAAATTGAACAAATGTGATAAAATTACGTGGAATTCTTATATTAACAATAATACAAAATGATCTAATCGGGTCTCTGTTTGCCCTACGCTAGAAGCTTAATAGTGCATTTTACTCGCCATTTGATGCGCATTAAAATGCCACCTAGCTCAATGCGCTATTTGAAATATGGGCGACGTAAGTTGAACAAATGTAGTAGAATTTCACTGAATTATTATATTAATCATAATATTAGATGACCTGATCGGGTCTCTGTTTGCACTACCCTAGAAGTTTAATAGTGCATTTTACTCGACATTTCAAGCGCTTTAAGATGCCACCTAGCCCAATACGCTATCTGAAATTGGAGATACGTAAATTGAACAAACGTGATAGAATTACGCAGAATTCTTATATTAACCATAATAGAATACGTTATACTCGGGTCTCTGATTGCCCTATCATCGAAGTTTAATAGTGCATTTTACTCGACATTTCATGCGCTTTAAGGTGCAAATTAGCACAATACGCTATCCGAAATAGGAGCGACGTAAATTGAACAAGTGTGACAGAATTACGCTGCATCCTTATATTAATCATAATATAAGATGACCTTATCGGGTATCTGATTACCGTATCCTAGAAGTTTATTAGTGCATTTTACTCGACATTTCATGCGCATTAAGATGCCGCTTAGCCCAATACGCTATCTGAAGTAGGAGCGACGTAAATTGAACAAACGTGATGGAATTACGCAGAATTCTTATATTAACCATAATATAAAATGATCTATTCGGGTCTCTGATTGCCTTATCATAGAAGTTTGATAGTGCATTTTACTCGTCATTTCATGCGCTTTAAGGTGCCGCCTAGCCCAATACGCTGTCTGAAATAGGAGAGACATAAATTGAACAAATGTGATAGAATTACGCAGAATTCTTATATGAACCATAATATAGAATGATCTACTCGGGTCTATGATTGCCTTATCATAGAAGTTTAATAGTGCATTTTACTTGGCATCTCATGCGCTTTAAGGCGCCGCTTATCCCGATACGCTATCAGAAATAGGAGCGACGTAAATTGAACAAATGTCATAGAAATTCGCTGAATTCTTATATTAACCATAATATAGAATGATCTAATCGGGTCTCTGTTTGCCCTACCCTAGAAGTTTAACAGTGCATTTTACTCGACATTTCATGCGCTTTAAGATGCCGCCTAGTCCAATGCGCTAAGAATTCTTATATTACCCATAATACAAAATGATCTAATCGGATTTGTGATGGCCGCATCCCAGAAGTTTAGTAGTGCATTTTACTCGTCATTCTTTGCGCTTTAAGGTGCTGGCTAGTCCAATACGCTATCTGAAATTGGAGCTACGTAAATTGAACAAACGTGATAGAATTACGCAGAATTCTTATATGAACCATAATATAGAATGATCTACTCGGGTCTCTGATTGCCTTATCATAGAAGTTTAATAGTGCATTTTACTTGGCATCTCATGCGCTTTAAGGCGCCGCTTATCCCGATACGCTATCTGAAATAGGAGCGACGTAAATTGAACAAATGTGATAAAATTTCACTGAATTCTTATATTAACCATAATTTAAAATGATCTAATCGGGTCTCTGATTGCCCTATCATAGAAGTTTAATAGTGGATTTTACTCGCCATTTCATGCGCTTTAAGGTGCAAATTAGCACAATACGCTATCTGAAGTAGGAGCGACGTAAATTGAACAAATGTGATAGAATTTCGTTGAATCCTTATATTAACCATAATATAAAATGATCTAGTCGGGTCCCTGTTTGCCATACCCTAGAAGTTTAATAGTGCATTTTACTCGACATTTCATGCGCTTTAAGATGCCGACTAGCCCAATACGCTATCTGAAATTGGAGCTACGTAAATTGAACAAACGTGATAGAATTACGCAGAATTCTTATATTAATCAAAACATAAGATGACCTTATCGGGTCTCTGATTGCCATATCCTAGAAGTTTAGTAGAGCATTTTACTCGACATTTCATGCGCTTTAAGGAGCCGCCTAGACCAATACGCTATCTGAAATTGGAGCTACGTAAATTGAACAAATGTGATAGAATTACTCAGGATCCTTGTATTAACCGTAATATAAAATGATCTAATCGGCTCTCTCTTTGCCCAATCATAGAAGCTCAATAGTGCATTTTACTCGTCATTTCATGCGCTTTAAGATGCCGCTTAGCCCAATACGTTATCTGAAACAGGAGCGGCGGAAATTGCACAAATGCGATAGAATTTCGCTGAATTATTATATTAACCATAATATAATATGATCTAATAGGGTCTCTGATTGCCCTATCCTAGAAGTTTAGTAGTACATCTTACTCGACATTTCATGCGTTTAAAGATGCCACCTAGCCCAATACGCTATCTGAAATCGGGGCGACGTAAATTGAACAAATGTGATAAAATTTTGCTGAATTCTTATATTAACCATAATATAAGATGACCTAATCGGGTCTCTGTTAGCCCTATCCGATAAGATTAGTAGTGCATTTTACGCGACATTTCATGCGCTTTAGGATGCCGCCTAGTCCAATGCGCTATCTGAAGTTGGAGCTACGTAAATTGAACAAACGTGATAGAATTACGCAGAATACTTATATTAACCAAAATATAATACGATCTATTCGGTTCTCTGATTGCCCTATCATAGAAGTTTAATAGTGCATTTTACTCGTCATTTCATGCGCTTTAAGGTGCCGCCTAGCCCAATACGCTATCTGAAATAGGAGCGACGTAAATTGAACAAATGTGATAGAATTTTGCTTAATTCTTATTTTAACCATAATATAATACGATGTATTCGGGACTCTGATTGCCCTATCATACAAGTTTAATAGTGTATTTTACTCGCCATTTCATGCGCTTTAAGGTGCCGCCTAGCCCAGTACGCTATCTGAAATAGGAGCGACGTGAATTGAACAAATGTGATTCAATTTTGCTGAATTCTTATATTAACCATAATATAATATGATATATTCGGGTCTCTGATTGCCCTATCATAGAAGTTTAGTAGTGCATTTCACTCGCCATTTCATGCGCTTTAAGGTGTCGCCTAGCCCAGTACGCTATCTGAAGTAGGAGCTTCGTAAATTGAATAAATGTGATAGAGTTACGCAGAATTCTTATATTAACCATAATATAAAATGATATAATCGAGTCTCTGTTTGCCCTACCCTGGAAGTTTCATAGTGCATTTTACTCGACATTTCATGCGCTTTAAGATGCCACCTAGAACAAAACGCTATCTGAAATTGGAGCTACGTAAATTGAACAGGCGTGATAGAATTACGCAGAATTCATATATTAACCATAATATAATACGATCTATTCGGGTCTCTGATTGCCCTATCATAGAAGTTTAATAGTGCATTTTACTCGTCATTTCATGCGCTTTAAGGTGCCGCCTAGCACAATACGCTATCTGAAATAGGAGCGACATAAATTGATCAAATGTGATAAAATTACGTTGGATTCTTATATTAACAATAACACAAAATGATCTAATCGGGTCTCTGATTGCCCTATCATAGAAGTTTAATAGTGCATTTTACTCGTCATTTCATGCGCTTTAAGGCGCCGCCTAGCCCAATACGCTATCTGAAATAGGAGCGACGTAAATTGAACAAATGTGATAAAATTACGCAGAATTCTTATATTAACCATAATATAATACGATCTATTCTGGTTTCTGATTGCCCTATCATAGAAGTTTAATAGTGCATTTTAGTCGTCATTTCATGCGCTTTAAGGTGCCGCCTAGCCCAATAGGCTATCTGAAATAGGAGCGACGTAAATTGAACAAATGTGATAGAATTTTGCTGAATTCTTATATTGACCATAATATAATATGATCTATTCGGGTCTCTGATTGCCCTATCATAGAAGTTTAATAGTGCATTTTACTCGACATTTCATGCGCTTTAAGATGCCACCTAGCCCAATACGCTATCTGAAATACGGGCGACGTAAATTGAACAAATGTGATAGAATTACGCAGAATTCTTATATTAACCATAATTTAAGATGATCTAATCGGGTCTCTGATTGCCCTGTCACAGAAGTTCAGCAGTGCATTTTACTCGTCATTTCATGCGCTTTAAGGCGCCGTCTAGCCCAATCCGCTATCTGAAATTGGAGCAGCGTAAATTGAATAAATGTGATAGAGTTACGCAGAATTCTTATATTAACCATAATTTAAGATGATCTATTCGGGTCTCTGATTGCCCTATCAAAGAAGTTTAGTACTGCATTTTACTCGTCATGCCATGCGCTTTAAGGTGCCGCTTAGCCCAATGCGCTATCTGAAATGGGAGCGACGTAAATTGAACAAATGTGATAGAATTGCGCAGAATTCTTATATTAACCATAATTTAAAATGACCTAATCGTATCTCTGATTGCCCTATCCGAGAAGTTTAGTAGTGCATTTTACTCGTCATTTCATGCGCTTTAAGATGCCGAATCACCCAATACGCTATCTGAAATAGGAGCGACGTAAATTGAACAAATGTGATAGAATTACGCACGAATTCTTATATTAACCATAATTTAAAATGATCTGATCGGGACTCTGATTGCGCTATCATAGAAGTTTAATAGTGCATTTTACTCGTCATTTCATGCGCTTTAAGGTGCCGCCTAGCCCAATAGGCTATCTGAAATAGGAGCGACGTAAATTGAACAAATGTGATAAAATTACGCTCAATTCTTATATTAACCATAATTTAAAATGACATAATCGTATCTCTGATTGCCCTATCATAGAAGTTTAAAAGTGCATCTCACTCGTCATTTCATGCGCGTTAAGATGACGCTTAGCCCAATACGCTATCTGAAATAGGAGCGACGTAAATTGAACAAATGTGATGAAATTACGCTGAATTCTTATATTAACCATAATATAATACGATCTATTCGGGTCTCTGATTGCCCTATCATCGAAGTTTAATAGCGGATTTTACTCGTCACATCATGCGCTTTAAGGTGCCGCCTAGCCCAATACGCTATCTGAAATAGGAGCGACATAAATTGAACAAATGTGATAGAATTACGCAGAATTCTTATATTATCCACGATATAATACGATCTATTCTGGTTTCTGATTGCCCTATCATAGAAGTTTAATAGTGCATTTCACTCGTCATTTCATGCGCTTTAAGGTGCCGCCTAGCCCAGTACGCTATCTGAAATAGGGGCGACGTAAATTGAACAAATGTGATAAAATTACGCTGAATTCTTATATTAACCATAATATAATACGATCTATTCGGGTCTCTGATTGCCCTATCATCGAAGTTTAATAGCGGATTTTACTCGTCACATCATGCGCTTTAAGGTGCCGCCTAGCCCAATACGCTATCTGAAATAGGAGCGACATAAATTGAACAAATGTGATAGAATTACGCAGAATTCTTATATTATCCACGATATAATACGATCTATTCTGGTTTCTGATTGCCCTATCATAGAAGTTTAATAGTGCATTTCACTCGTCATTTCATGCGCTTTAAGGTGCCGCCTAGCCCAATACGCTATCTGAAATAGGAGCGACGTGAATTGAACAAATGTGATTGAATTTTGCTGAATTCTTATATTAACCATAATATAATATGATATATTCGGGTCTCTGATTGCCCTATCATAGAAGTTTAATAGTGCATTTCACTCGCCATTTCATGCGCTTTAAGGTGCCGCCTAGCCCAGTACGCTATCTGAAATAGGGGCGACGTAAATTGAACAAATGTGATAAAATTGCGCTGAATTCTTTTATTAACCATAATATAATACGATCTATTCGGGTCTCTGATTGCCCTATCATAGAGGTTTAATAGTGGATTTTACTCGTCACATCATGCGCTTTAAGGTGCCGCCTAGCCCAATACGCTATCTGAAACAGGAGCCACATAAATTGAACAAATGTGATAAAATTACGTTGAATTCTTATATTAAAAATAATACAAAATCATCTAATCGGGTCTCTGATTGCACTGTCATAGAAGTTTTCTAGTGCATTTTACTCGACATTTCATGCGCTTTAAGATGCTACCTAGCCCAATACGCTATCTGAAATAGGGGCGACGTAATTAGAACAAATGTGATACAATTACGCAGAATTCTTACATTAATCATAATATAATACGCTCCATCCGCGTCTCTGACTGCCCTATCATAGAAGTTTAATAGTGCATTTTACTCGTCATTTCATGCGCTTTAAGGTATCGCCTAGTCCAATACGCTATCTGAAATAGGAGCGACACAAATTGAACAAATGTGATAGAAGCACGCAGAATTCTTATATTATCCATTATATAAAATGATCTAATCGGGTCTCTGATTGCCCTATCATTGAAGGTTAGGAGTGCATCTTACGCGTCATTCCACGCGCTTTAAGATGCCGCATAGCCCAATATACTATCTGAAATAGGAGCGACGTAAATTGAACAAATGTGATACAATTTCGCTGAATTCTTATATTAACCATAATATAAAATTATCTAATCGGGTCTCTGATTGCCCTATCGTAGAAGGTTAGTAGTGCATTTCACTCGTCATTTCATGCGCGTTAAGGTGCCGCCTAGCCCAGTACGCTATCTGAAATAGGGGCGACGTAAATTGAATAAATGTGATAGAATTACGCAGAATTCTTATATTAACCATAATTTAAAATGACCTAATCGTATCTCTGTTTGCCCTACCATAGAAGTTTAATAGTGCATTTTACACGCCATTTCATGCGCTATGAGATGCCGCTTAGCCCAATACGCTACCTGAAATAGAAGCGACGTAAATTGAACAAATGTGATAGAATTTTGCTGAATTCTTAAATTAACCATAATATAAAATGGTGTAATCGGGTCTCTGTTTGCCTTACCCTAGAAGTTTAATAGTGCATTTTACTCGACATTTCATGCGCTTTAAGATGCCACCCAGTCCAATACGCTATCTGTAATAGGGTCGACGTAAATTGAACAAATGGGATAAAATTACGTTGAATTCTTATATTAACAATAATATGAAATGATCTAATCGGGTCTCTGGTTGCCCTATCACAGAAGTTTAATAGTGCATTATACTCGTCATTTCATGCGCTTTAAGGACCCGCTTAGACCAATACGCTATCTGAAATAGGAGCGACGTAAATTGAACAAATGTGATAAAATTTCACTGAATTCTTATATTAACCATAATTTAAAATGATCTGATCGGTTCTCTGATTGCCCTATCATAGAAGTTTAATAGTGAATTTTGCTCGGGATTTCATGCGCTTTAAGATACCAGACAGCCCAGTACGCTATCTGAAATTGGAGCTACGTAAATTAAACAAACGTGATAGAATTACGCAGAATTCTTATATTAACCATAATATAATATGATCTATTCGGGTCTCTGATTGCCCTATCACCGAAGTTTAATAGTGCATTTTACTCGACATTTCATGCGCTTTAAGGTGCCGCTTAGCCCAATACGCTATCTGAAATAGGAGCGACGTAAATTGAACAAATGTGATAGAATTTCGCTAAATTCTTAAATTAACCATAATACAAAATGATCCAATCGGGTCTGTGTTTGCCCTACCCTAGAAGTTTAATAGAGCATTTTACTCGTCACTTCATGCGCTTTTAGGTGCCACCTAGCACAATACGCTATCTGAAATAGGGGCGACGTAAATTGAACAAATGTGATAAAATTTCGCTGAATTCTTATATTAACCATAATATACGATGACCTAATCGTGTCTCTGATTGCCCTACCCGAGAAGTCTAGGAGTGCATTTTACTCGTCATGTCATGCGCTTTAAGGTGCCGCCTAGCTCAATATGCTATCTGAAATAGGAGCGACGTAAATTGAACAAAGGTGTTAAAATTTCGCTGAATTCTTATATTAACCATAATATAAGATGATCTAATCAGGTCTCTGATTGCCCCATCATAGAAGTTTAATAGTGCATTTTACTCGTCATTTCATGCGCTTTAAGGTGCCGCCTAGCCCAATACGCTATCTGAAATAGGAGCGATATAAATTGAACAAATGTGATAAATTTACGTTGAATTCTTATATGAACAATATCATAAAATGATCTAATCGGGTCTCTGATTGCCCTACCCAAGAAGATTAATAGTGCATATTACTCGACATTTCATGCGCTTTAAAATGCCACATAGCCCAATACGCTATCTGAAATAGGAGCGGCGTAAATTGAACAAATGTGATAAAATTGCGCTGCATTCTTATATTAACCATAATATAATATGATGTAATCGGGTCTCTGATGGCCGTATCCGAGAAGGATAGTAGTGCATTTTATTCGCCATTTCATGCGCTTTAAGATGCCGTCTAGCTCAATACGATATCTGGTGTAGGAGCGACGTAAATTGACCAAATGTGATAGAATTACGCAGAATTCTTATATTAACCATAATATAATATGAACTATTCGGGTCTCTGATTGCCCTATCATAGAAGTTTAATAGGGCATTTTACTCCTCATTTCATGCGCTTTAAGGTGCCGCCTAGCCCAATACGCTATCTGGAATTGGAGGTACATAAATTCAACAAATGTGATAGAATTACGCTGAATTGTTAAATTAACCGTAATATAAAATGATCTAATCGGATCTCTGTTTGCCCTACCCTAGAAGTTTAATAGTGCATTTTACACGCCATTTCATGCGCTTTGAGATGCCGCTTAGCCCAATACGCTATCTGAAATAGGAGCGACATAAATTGAACAAATGTGATAGAATTACGCAGAATTCTTATATTAACCATAATATAATACGATCTATTCGGGCCTCTGATTGCCCTATCATAGAAGTTTAGTAGTGCATGTTACTCGCCATTTCATGCGCCTTAAGGTGCCGCCTGGCCCAATACGCTATCTGAAAGAGGAGCGACGTAAATTGAACGAATGTGATAGAATTTCGATGAATTCTTAAATTAACCATAATATAATACGATCTATTCGGGTCTCTGATTGCCCTAGCATAGAAGTTTAGTAGTGCTTGTTACTCGTCATTTCATGCGCTTTAAGGTGCCGCGTGGCCCAATACGCTATCTGAAATAGGAGCGATATAAATTGAACAAATGTGATAAAATTACGCAGACTTCTTATATTAACCATAATTTGAAATGATCTAATCGGGTCTCTGATTGCCCTATCATAGAAGTTTAATAATGCATTTTACTCGTCAATTCATGCGCTTTAAGATGCCGTATATCCCAATACGCTATCTGAAATAGGAGCGACGTTAATTGAACAAACGCGATAGAATTACGCTGAATTCTTATATTGATCATAATATAAGATGTCGTAATCGGGTCTCTGATTGCCCTATCCCAGAAGTTTAGTAGTCCATTTTACTCGACATTTCATGCGGTTTAAGATGCCGCATAGCCCAATACGCTATCTGAAATTGGAGCTACGTAAATTGAACGAACGTGATAGAATTACGCAGAATTCTTATATTAACCATAATATAATACGGTCTATTGGGGTCTCTGATTGCCCTATCATAGAAGTTTAATAGTGCATTTTACTCGTCATTTCATGCGCTTTGAGGTGCCGCCTAGCCCAATACGCTAATTGAAATAGGAGCGATATAAATTGAGCAAATGTGATAAAATTACGTTGAATTATTATATGAACAATATCATAAAATGATCTAATCGGGTCTCTGATTGCCCTACCCTAGAAGTTTAATAGGGCATTTTACTCGACATTTCATGCGCTTTAAGATGCCGCATAGCCCAATACGCTATCTGAAATTGGAGCGACGTAAATTGAACAAATGTGAGAGAATTACGCAGAATTCCCATATTAACCATAATATAGAATGATCTAATCTGGTCTCTGATTGCCCTATCATAGAATTCTAATAGTGCATTTTACTCGCCATTTCATGCGCTTTAAGGTGCCACTTAGCCCAATACGCTATCTGACATAGGAGCGACGTAAATTGAACAAATGTGATAGAATTTCGCTGAATTCTTAAATTAACCATAATATAAAATGATCTAATCGGGTCTCTGTTTGCCCTACCCTAGAAGTTTAATAGGGCATTTTACTCGACATTTCATGCGCTTTAAGATGCCGCCTAGCCCAATACGCAATCTGAAATCGGGGCGACGTAATTTGAACAAATGTGATAAAATTTCGCTGAATTCTTAAATTAACCATAATATAAAATGATCTAATCGGGTCCATGCTTGCCCTATCATAGAAGTTGAATAGTGCATTTTCCTCATCATTTCATGCGCTTTAAGATGCCACCTAGCCCAATACGCTATCTGAAATAGGGGCGACGTAAATTGAACAAATGTGATAAAATTTCGCTGAATTCTTATATTAACCATAATATAAGATGACCTAATGGGGTCAATGATTGCCCTACCCGAGAAGTTTAGTAGTGCATTGTACTCGTCATTTCGTGCGCTTTAAGGTGCCGCCTAGCCCAATACGCTATCTGAAATAGGAGCGACGTAAATTGAACATATGTGATAGAATTTCGCTGAATTCTTAAATTAACCATAACATAAAATGATCTAATCGGGTCTCTGTTTATCCTACCCTAGAATTTTAATAGTTCATTTTACTCGACATTTCATGCGCTTTGAGATGCCACCTATCCCAATACACTATCTGGAATAGGGGCGACGTAAATTGAACAAATGTGATAAAATTTCGCTGAATTCTTATATCAACCATAATATAAGATGACCTAATCGGGTCTCTGTTAGCTCTATCCGAGAAGTTTGGTAGTGCATCTTGCTCGTCATTTCATGCGCTTTAAGGTGCCCGCTAGCCCAATACGCTATCTGAAATTGGAGCTACGTAAATTGAACGAACGTGATAGAATTATGCAGAATTCTTATATTAACCATAATATAATACGATCTATTCGGGTCTCCGATTGGCCTATCATAGAAGTTTAATAGGGCATTTTACTCGTCGTTTCATGCGCTGTATGGTGCCGCCTAGCCCAATACGCAATCTGAAATAGGAGCGATATAAATTGAACAAATGTGATAAAATTACGTTGAATTCTTATATTAACAATAATATAAAATGATCTAATCGGGTCTCTGATTGCCCTATCATAGAAGTTTAAAAGTGCATTTTACTCGACAATTCATGCGCTTCAAGATGCCACCTAGCCCCATACGCTATCTGAAATAGGGGCGACGCAAATTGGACAAATGTGATAGAATTACGCAGAATTCTTATATTAACCGTAATATAATATAATCTATTCGATTGTCTGATTGCCCTATCATAGAAATATAATACAGCATTTTACTCGTCATTCCATGCGCTTTAAGGTGCCGCATAGCCCAATACGCTATCTGAAATAGGAGCGATATAAATTGAACAAATGTGATAAAATTACGTTGAATTCTTATATTAACAATAATATAAAATGATCTAAACGGGTCTCTGATTGCCCTATCATAGAAGTTTAAAAGTGCATTTTACTCGACAATTCATGCGCTTCAAGATGCCACCTAGCCCCATACGCTATCTGAAATAGGGGCGACGCAAATTGGACAAATGTGATAGAATTACGCAGAATTCTTATATTAACCGTAATATAATATAATCTATTCGATTGTCTGATTGCCCTATCATAGAAATATAATACAGCATTTTACTCGTCATTCCATGCGCTTTAAGGTGCCGCATAGCCCAATACGCTATCTGAAATAGGAGCGATATAAATTGAACAAATGTGATAAAATTACGTGGAATTCTTATATTAACAATAATACAAAATGATCTAATCGGGTCTCTGTTTGCCCTACGCTAGAAGCTTAATAGTGCATTTTACTCGCCATTTGATGCGCATTAAAATGCCACCTAGCTCAATGCGCTATTTGAAATATGGGCGACGTAAGTTGAACAAATGTAGTAGAATTTCACTGAATTATTATATTAATCATAATATAAGATGACCTGATCGGGTCTCTGTTTGCACTACCCTAGAAGTTTAATAGTGCATTTTACTCGACATTTCAAGCGCTTTAAGATGCCACCTAGCCCAATACGCTATCTGAAATTGGAGATACGTAAATTGAACAAACGTGATAGAATTACGCAGAATTCTTATATTAACCATAATAGAATACGTTATACTCGGGTCTCTGATTGCCCTATCATCGAAGTTTAATAGTGCATTTTACTCGACATTTCATGCGCTTTAAGGTGCAAATTAGCACAATACGCTATCCGAAATAGGAGCGACGTAAATTGAACAAGTGTGACAGAATTACGCTGCATCCTTATATTAATCATAATATAAGATGACCTTATCGGGTATCTGATTGCCGTATCCTAGAAGTTTATTAGTGCATTTTACTCGACATTTCATGCGCATTAAGATGCCGCTTAGCCCAATAAGCTATCTGAAGTAGGAGCGACGTAAATTGAACAAACGTGATGGAATTACGCAGAATTCTTATATTAACCATAATATAAAATGATCTATTCGGGTCTCTGATTGCCTTATCATAGAAGTTTGATAGTGCATTTTACTCGTCATTTCATGCGCTTTAAGGTGCCGCCTAGCCCAATACGCTGTCTGAAATAGGAGAGACATAAATTGAACAAATGTGATAGAATTACGCAGAATTCTTATATGAACCATAATATAGAATGATCTACTCGGGTCTATGATTGCCTTATCATAGAAGTTTAATAGTGCATTTTACTTGGCATCTCATGCGCTTTAAGGCGCCGCTTATCCCGATACGCTATCAGAAATAGGAGCGACGTAAATTGAACAAATGTGATAAAATTTCACTGAATTCTTATATTAACCATAATTTAAAATGATCTAATCGGGTCTCTGATTGCCCTATCATAGAAGTTTAATAGTGGATTTTACTCGCCATTTCATGCGCTTTAAGGTGCAAATTAGCACAATACGCTATCTGAAGTAGGAGCGACGTAAATTGAACAAATGTGATAGAATTTCGTTGAATCCTTATATTAACCATAATATAAAATGATCTAGTCGGGTCCCTGTTTGCCATACCCTAGAAGTTTAATAGTGCATTTTACTCGACATTTCATGCGCTTTAAGATGCCGACTGGCCCAATACGCTATCTGAAATTGGAGCTACGTAAATTGAACAAACGTGATAGAATTACGCAGAATTCTTATATTAATCAAAACATAAGATGACCTTATCGGGTCTCTGATTGCCATATCCTAGAAGTTTAGTAGAGCATTTTACTCGACATTTCATGCGCTTTAAGGAGCCGCCTAGACCAATACGCTATCTGAAATTGGAGCTACGTAAATTGAACAAATGTGATAGAATTACTCAGGATCCTTGTATTAACCGTAATATAAAATGATCTAATCGGCTCTCTCTTTGCCCAATCATAGAAGCTCAATAGTGCATTTTACTCGTCATTTCATGCGCTTTAAGATGCCGCTTAGCCCAATACGCTATCTGAAACAGGAGCGGCGGAAATTGCACAAATGCGATAGAATTTCGCTGAATTATTATATTAACCATAATATAATATGATCTAATAGGGTCTCTGATTGCCCTATCCTAGAAGTTTAGTAGTACATCTTACTCGACATTTCATGCGTTTTAAGATGCCACCTAGCCCAATACGCTATCTGAAATCGGGGCGACGTAATTTGAACAAATGTGATAACATTTTGCTGAATTCTTATATTAACCATAATATAAGATGACCTAATCGGGTCTCTGTTAGCCCTATCCGAGAAGATTAGTAGTGCATTTTACGCGACATTTCATGCGCTTTAGGATGCCGCCTAGTCCAATGCGCTATCTGAAGTTGGAGCTACGTAAGTTGAACAAACGTGATAGAATTACGCAGAATACTTATATTAACCAAAATATAATACGATCTATTCGGTTCTCTGATTGCCCTATCATAGAAGTTTAATAGTGCATTTTACTCGTCATTTCATGCGCTTTACGGTGCCGCCTAGCCCAATACGCTATCTGAAATAGGAGCGACGTAAATTGAACAAATGTGATAGAATTTTGCTTAATTCTTATATTAACCATAATATAATACGATGTATTCGGGACTCTGATTGCCCTATCATAGAAGTTTAATAGTGCATTTTACTCGTCCTTTCATGTGCTTTAAGGTGCCGAATAGCCCAATACGCTATCTGAAATAGGAGCGACGTAAATTGAACAAATGTGATAGAATTTTGCTGAATTCTTATATTGATCATAATATAATATGATCTATTCGGGTCTCTGATTGCCCTATCATAGAAGTTTAATAGTGCATTTTACTCGCCATTTCATGCGCTTTAAGGTGCCGCCTAGCCCAGTACGCTATCTGAAATAGGAGCGACGTGAATTGAACAAATGTGATTCAATTTTGCTGAATTCTTATATTAACCATAATATAATATCATATATTCGGGTCTCTGATTGCCCTATCATAGAAGTTTAGTAGTGCATTTCACTCGCCATTTCATGCGCTTTAAGGTGTCGCCTAGCCCAGTACGCTATCTGAAGTAGGAGCTGCGTAAATTGAATAAATGTGATAGAGTTACGCAGAATTCTTATATTAACCATAATATAAAATGATATAATCGAGTCTCTGTTTGCCCTACCCTGGATGTTTCATAGTGCATTTTACTCGACATTTCATGCGCTTTAAGATGCCACCTAGACCAAAACGCTATCTGAAATTGGAGCTACGTAAATTGAACAGGCGTGATAGAATTACGCAGAATTCATATATTAACCATAATATAATACGATCTATTCGGGTCTCTGATTGCCCTATCATAGAAGTTTAACAGTGCATTTTACTCGTCATTTCATGCGCTTTAAGGTGCCGCCTAGCACAATACGCTATCTGAAATAGGAGCGACATAAATTGATCAAATGTGATAAAATTACGTTGGATTCTTATATTAACAATAACACAAAATGATCTAATCGGGTCTCTGATTGCCCTATCATAGAAGTTTAATAGTGCATTTTACTCGTCATTTCATGCGCTTTAAGGCGCCGCCTAGCCCAATACGCTACCTGAAATAGGAGCGACGTAAATTGAACAAATGTGATAAAATTACGCAGAATTCTTATATTAACCATAATATAATACGATCTATTCTGGTTTCTGATTGCCCTATCATAGAAGTTTAATAGTGCATTTTAGTCGTCATTTCATGCGCTTTAAGGTGCCGCCTAGCCCAATAGGCTATCTGAAATAGGAGCGACGTAAATTGAACAAATGTGATAGAATTTTGCTGAATTCTTATATTGACCATAATATAATATGATCTATTCGGGTCTCTGATTGCCCTATCATAGAAGTTTAATAGTGCATTTTACTCGACATTTCATGCGCTTTAAGATGCCACCTAGCCCAATACGCTATCTGAAATACGGGCGACGTAAATTGAACAAATGTGATAGAATTACGCAGAATTCTTATATTAACCATAATTTAAGATGATCTAATCGGGTCTCTGATTGCCGTGTCACAGAAGTTCAGCAGTGCATTTTACTCGTCATTTCATGCGCTTTAAGGCGCCGTCTAGCCCAATCCGCTATCTGAAATTGGAGCAGCGTAAATTGAATAAATGTGATAGAGTTACGCAGAATTCTTATATTAACCATAATTTAAGATGATCTATTCGGGTCTCTGATTGCCCTATCAAAGAAGTTTAGTACTGCATTTTACTCGTCATGCCATGCGCTTTAAGGTGCCGCTTAGCCCAATGCGCTATCTGAAATGGGAGCGACGTAAATTGAACAAATGTGATAGAATTACGCAGAATTCTTATATTAACCATAATTTAAAATGACCTAATCGTATCTCTGATTGCCCTATCCGAGAAGTTTAGTAGTGCATTTTACTCGTCATTTCATGCGCTTTAAGATGCCGAATCACCCAATACGCTATCTGAAATAGGAGCGACGTAAATTGAACAAATGTGATAGAATTACGCACGAATTCTTATATTAACCATAATTTAAGATGATCTGATCGGGACTCTGATTGCGCTCTCATAGAAGTTTAATAGTGCATTTTACTCGTCATTTCATGCCCTTTAAGGTGTCGCCTAGCCCAATACGCTATCTGAAATAGGAGCGACGTAAATTGCACAAATGTGATAAAATTACGCTCAATTCTTATATTAACTATAATATAAAATGATCTAATCGGGTCTCTGTTTGCCCCACCCTAGAAGTTTAATAGTGCATTTTACTCGACATTTCATGCGCTTTAAGATGCCACCTAGCCAAATACGCTATCTGAAATAGGGGCGACGTAAATTGAACAAATGTGATAGAATTACGCAGAATTCTTATATTAACCATAATTTAAGATGATCTAATCGGGTCTCTGATTGCCCTGTCACAGAAGTTTAGCAGTGCATTGTACTCGTCATTTCATGCGCTTTAAGGCGCCGTCTAGCCCAATCCGCTATCTGAAATTGGAGCAGCGTAAATTGAATAAATGTGATGGAGTTACGCAGAATTCTTATATAAACCATAATATAAAATGATCTCATCGGGTCTCTGCTTGCCCTATCAAAGAAGTTTAGTACTGCATTTTACTCGTCATTCCATGCGCTTTAAGGTGCCGCTTAGCCCAATGCGCTATCTGAAATAGGAGCGATGTAAATTGAATAAATGTGATAGAATTACGCAGAATTCTTATATTAACCATAATTTAAAATGACCTAATCGTATCTCTGATTGCCCTATCCGAGAAGTTTAGTAGTGCATTTTACTCGTCATTTCATGCGCTTTAAGATGCCGAATCACCCAATACGCTATCTGAAATAGGAGCGACGTAAATTAAACAAATGTGAAAGAATTACGCACGAATTATTATATTAACCATAATTTAAAATGATCTGATCGGGACTCTGATTGCGCTATCATAGAAGTTTAATAGTGCATTTTACTCGTCATTTCATGCTCCTTAAGGTGCCGCCTAGCCCAATACGCTATCTGAAATAGGAGCGACGTAAATTGAACAAATGTGATAAAATTACGCTCAATTCTTATATTAACTATAATATGAAATGATCTAATCGGGTCTCTGTTTGCCCTACCCTAGAAGTTTAATAGTGCATTTTACTCGACATTTCATGCGCTTTAAGATGCCACCTAGCCCAATACGCTATCTGAAATAGGGGCGACGTAAATTGAACAAATGTGATAGAATTACGCAGAATTCTTATATTAACCATAATTTAAGATGATCTAATCGGGTCTCTGATTGCCCTGTCACAGAAGTTCAGCAGTGCATTTTACTCGTCATTCATGCGCTTTAAGGCGCCGTCTAGCCCAATCCGCTATCTGAAATTGGAGCAGCTTAAATTGAATAAGTGTGATAGAGTTACGCAGAATTCTTATATAAACCATAATATAAAATGATCTCATCGGGTCTCTGCTTGCCCTATCAAAGAAGTTTAGTACTGCATTTTACTCGTCATGCCATGCGCTTTAAGGTGCCGCTTAGCCCAATGCGCTATCTGAAATGGGAGCGACGTAAATTGAACAAATGTGATAGAATTACGCAGAATTCTTATATTAACCATAGTTTAAAATGACCTAATCGTATCTCTGATTGCCCTATCCGAGAAGTTTAGTAGTGCATTTTACTCGTCATTTCATGCGCTTTAAGATGCCGAATCACCCAATACGCTATCTGAAATAGGAGCGACGTAAATTGAACAAATGTGATAGAATTACGCACGAATTCTTATATTAACCATAATTTAAAATGATCTGATCGGGACTCTGATTGCGCTATCATAGAAGTTTAACAGTGCATTTTACTCGTCATTTCATGCGCTTTAAGGTGCCGCCTAGCCCAATAGGCTATCTGAAATAGGAGCGACGTAAATTGAACAAATGTGATAAAATTACGCTCAATTCTTATATTAACCATAATTTAAAATGACATAATCGTATCTCTGATTGCCCTATCATAGAAGTTTAAAAGTGCATTTCACTCGTCATTTCATGCGCGTTAAGATGCCGCTTAGCCCAATACGCTATCTGAAATAGGAGCGACGTAAATTGAACAAATGTGATAGAATTTTGCTGAATTCTTATATTGACCATAATATAATATGATCTATTCGGGTCTCTGATTGCCCTATCATAGAAGTTTAATAGTGCATTTCACTCGTCATTTCATGCGCTTTAAGGTGCCGCCTAGCCCAGTACGCTATCTGAAATAGGGGCGACGTAAATTGAATAAATGTGATAGAATTACGCAGAATTCTTATATTAACCATAATTTAAAATGACGTAATCGTATCTCTGATTGCCCTATCCGAGAAGTTTAGTAGTGCATTTTACTCGTCATTTCATGCGCTTTAAGATGCCGAATCGACCAATACGCTATCTGAAATAGGAGCGACGTAAATTGAACAAATGTGATAGAATTACGTAAGAATTCTTATATTAAACATAATTTAAAATGAACTAATCGGGACTCTGATTGCGCTATCATAGAAGCTTAATAGCGCATTTTACTCGTCATTTCATGCGCTTTAAGGCGCCGCCTAGCCCAATACGCTATCTCAAATGGGAGCGACGTAAATTGAAAAAATGTGATAAAATTACGCAGAATTCTTATATTAACCATAATATAAAATGATATAATCGGGTCTCTGTTTGCCCTACCCTAGAAGTTTAATAGTGCATTTGACTCGACATTTCATGCGCTTTAAGATGCCAACAAGCCCAGTACGCTATCTCTAAATAGGGGCGACGTAAATTGAACAAATGTGACAGAATTACGCAGAATTCTTATCTTAAACATAATATTATACGATCTATCCGGTTCTCTGATTGCCCTATCATAGAAGTTTCATAGTGCATGTTGCTCGTCATTTCATGCGCTTTAAGGAGCCGTCTAGCCCAATACGCTATCTGAAATAGGAACGACGTAAATTGAACAAATGTGATAGAATTACGCAAGAATTCTTATATTAACCATAATATAATACGATCTATTCTGGTTTCTGATTGCCTTATCATAGAAGTTTAATAGTGCATTTCTCTCGACATTTCATGCGCTTTAAGATGCCAACAAGCCCAATAAGCTATCTCTAGATAGGGGCGACGTAAATTGAACAAATGTGACAGAATTACGCAGAATTCTTATATTAAACATAACATAATGCGATCTATCCGGTTCTCTGATTGCCCTATCATAGAAGTTTAATAGTGCATTTTACTCGTCATTTCATGCGCGTTAAGGAGCCGCCTAGCCCAATACGCTATCTGAAATAGGAGCGACATAAATTGAACAAATGTGATAGAATTACGCAGAATTCTTATATTAACCATAATATAATACGATCTATTCTGGTTTCTGATTGCCCTATCATAGAAGTTTAATAGTGCATTTTTGTCGTCATTTCATGCGCTTTAAGGTGCCGCCTAGCAGAATACGCTATCTGAAATAGAAGCGACGTAAATTGAACAAATGTGATAGAATTTTGCTGAATTCTTATATTAACCATGATATAACACGATGTATTCGGGTCTCTGATTGCCCTATCATAGAAGTTTATTATTGCATTTTACTCGTCATTTCGTGCGCTTTAAGGTGCAGCCTATCCCAATACGCGACCTGAAATTAGAGCTACGTAAATTAAACAGATGTGATAGAGATACGACGAATTCTTAAATTAACCATAATATCCGACGATCTAATCGGGTCTCTGATTGCCCCATTCTAGAAGTTTAGTAGTGCAATTTACTCGACATTTCATGCGTTTTAAGATGCCGCTTAGACGAATACGCTATCTGAAGCAGGAGCGACGTAAATTGAACAAATTTGATAAAATTGAGCTGAATTCTTATATTAACCATAATATAAAATGATCTAATCGGGTCTCTGATTCCGCTATCAAAGAAGTTTAGTACTGCATTTTACTCGTGACGCCATGCGCTTTAAGGTGCCGCTTAGCCCAATGCGCTATCTGAAATAGGAGCGACGTAAATTGAACAAATGTGATAGAATTACGCAGAATTCTTATACTAACCATAATATAATACGATCTATTCTGGTTTCTGATTGCGCTATCATAGAAGTTTAACAGGGCATTTTAGTCGTCATTTCATGCGCTTTAAGGTGCCGCCTATCCCAATACGCTATCTGAAATAGGAGCGACGTAAATTGAACAAACGTGACAGAATTACGCAGAATTCTTATATTAACCATAATATAATACGATATATACGGTTCTCTGATTGACCTATCATAGAAGTTTAATAGTGCATTCTACTCGACATTTCATGCGCTTTAAGCTGCCATCTAGTCCAAAACGCTATCTGAAATTGTGGCTACGTAAATTGAACCGACGTGATAGAATTACGCAGAATTCATATATTAACCATAATATAATACGATGTATTCGGGTCTCTGATTGCCCTATCATAGAAGTTTAAAAGTGCATTTTACTCGTCATTTCATGCGCTTTAAGGTGCCGCCTAGCCCAATACGCTATCTGAAATAGGAGCGATGTAAATTGAACAAATGTGATAAAATTACGCTGAATTCTTATATTAATCATAATATAAGATGACCTAATCGGGTCTCTGATTGCCCTATCCTAGAAGTTTAGTGGTGCATTTTACTCGACATTTCATGCGCTTTAAGATGCCACCTCGCCCAGTACGCTATCTGAAATAGGAGCGTCGTAAATTGAACAAATGTGATAGAATTACGCTGAATTCTTATATTAATCATAATTTAAAATGATCTAATCTGGTCTCTGATGGCCCTATCATATAAGTTTAATAGTGCATTTTACACGTTATTTCATGCGCTTTATGATGCAACCTAGCCCAATACACTATCTGAAATAGGAGCGTCGTAAATTGAACAAGTGTGATAAAATTACGCCGCATTCTTATATTTACCATATTATAATACGATCTATTCGGGTCTCTGATTGCCCTATCAAAGAAGTTTAGTAGTGCATTATACTCGTTAGTTCATGCGCTTTAAGATGACGCCTATCCCAATACGCTATCTGAAATAGGGGCGACGTAAATTGATCAAATGAGATAAAATTACGCTGCATTCTTATATTAAAAATAATATAAAATGATCTAATCGGGTCTCTGCTTGCCCTATCATAGAAGTTTAATAGTACATTTTACTCGTCATTCCATGCGCTTTAAGGTGCCGCTTAGCCCAATGCGCTATCTGAAATAGGAGCGACGTAAATTGAACAAATGTGATAGAATTACGTAGAATTCTTATATTAACCATAATTTAATATGACCTAATCGGATCTCTGATTGCCCTATCAGAGAAGTTTAGTAGTGCATTTTACTCGACATTTCATGCGCTTTAAGATGCCACCTAGCCCAATACGCTATCTGAAATAGGAGCGACGTAAATTGATCAAATGTGATAAAATTACGCTGAATTCTTATATTAAAAATAATATAAAATGATCTAATCGGGTCTCTGATTGCCCTATCAAAGAAGTTTAGTAGTGCATTATACTCGTTAGTTCATGCGCTTTAAGATGCCGCCTATCCCAATACGCTATCTGAAATAGGGGCGACGTAAATTGAACAAATGTGATAAAATTAAGCTGAATTCTTGTATTAACCATAATATAAAATGATCTAATCGGGTGTATGATTGCCCAATCATAGAAGGTTAGTAGTGCATTTTAGTCGACATTCCACGCGCTTTAAGATGCCGCCTAGCCCAACACGCTGTCTGAAATTGGAGCGACGTAAATTGAACAAATGTGATGGAATTACGGTGCATCCTTATATTAATCATAATATAAGATGACGTAATCGGGTCTCTGTTTGCCCTACCCTAGAAGTTTAATAGTGCATTTTACTCGACATTTCATGCGCTTTAAGATGCCGCTTAGACGAATACGCCATCTGAAGCAGGAGCGACGTAAATTGAACAAATGTGATAGAATTACGCAGAATTCTTATATTAACCATAATTTAAAATGACCTTGTCGGGTCTGTGATTGCCCTATCCGAGAAGTTTAGTAGTGCATTTTACTCGTAATTGCATGCGCTTTAAGATGCCGCTTAGCCCAGTACGCTATCTGAAATAGGAGCGACATAAATTGAACAAATGTGATAGAGTTACGCAGAATTCTTATATTAACCATAATATAAAATGATCCAATCGGGTCTCTGTTTGCCCTACCCTAGAAGTTTAATAGTGCATTTTACTCGACATTTCATGCGCTTTAAGATGCCACCTTGTCCAAAACGCTATCTGAAATTGGAGCTACGTAAATTGAACAGACGTGATAGAATTACGCAGAATTCATATTGCTGCGCCGGGGATTATCATCGCACGACATGTTCACACTTATAACTTTATTATGAGGATATAAACAAGGAATGGCAGAGTCTATAATATCGCGTCTTGTCTCCTTGACTGTCAATCAGACTCTCTCATTAATCTCTTTCATCAATAACGGCGATCGTCCCTTAACGACAGATCGAACGCTCCCTTCGGGTCGATCACGGTTGGCTTCACGGTGTTCGTAACAATATGTTAACCATAATATAATACTATCTAATCGGGTCTCTGATTGCCCCATCATAGAAGTTTAATAGTGCATTTCACTCGACATTTCATGCGCTTTAAGATGCCAACAAGCCCAATAAGCTATCTCTAGATAGGGGCGACGTAAATTGAACAAATGTGACAGAATTACGCAGAATTCTTATATTAAACATAATATAATACGATCTATTCTGGTTTCTGATTGCCCTATCATAGAAGTTTAATAGTGCATTTTTGTCGTCATTTCATGCGCTTTAAGGTGCCGCCTAGCCCAGTACGCTATCTGAAATAGGAGCGACGTAAATTGAACAAATGTGATAGAATTTTGCTGAATTCTTATATTGACCATAATATAATATGATCTATTCGGGTCTCTGATTGCCCTATCATAGAAGTTTAATAGTGCATTTCACTCGTCATTTTATGCGCTTTAAGGTGCCGCCTAGCCCAGTACGCTATCTGAAATAGGGGCGACGTAAATTGAACAAATGTGATAAAATTACGCTGAATTCTTATATTAACCATAATATAATACGATCTATTCGGGTCTCTGATTGCCCTATCATAGAAGTTTAATAGTGGATTTTACTCGTCACATCATGCGCTTTAAGGTGCCGCTTGGCCCAATACCCTATCTGAAATAGGAGCGACATAAATCGCACAAATGTGATAAAATTACGTTGAATTCTTATATTAACAATAATACAAAATGATCTAATCGGGTCTCTGATTGCACTGTCATTGAAGTTTACTAGTGCATTTTACTCGACATTTCATGCGCTTTAAGATGCCACCTAGCCCAATACGCTATCTGAAATTGGGGCGACGTAAATTGAACAAATGTGATAGAATTACGCAGAATTCTTATATTAACCATAATATAAAATGATCTAATCGGGTCTCAGATTGCCCTATCATAGAAGGTTAGTAGCGCATTTTACTCGCCATTCCACGTGCTTTTAGATGCCGCTTAGTCCAATACGCTGTCTGAAATAGGAGCGACGTAAATCGAACAAATGTGATAGGATTACGTAGAATTCTTATGTAGCAGCTACGGCACTGCTACCACATCCCTGCCGTGAAAGATCGAGATATTACCCTCGCTAACTTTCTTTTCTTTAAATGCTTACGGTCTATCTTTCTTTAAAAGTGTACGAACACAGGCGCGTCGTAGACCGGCAACGGACGACGGTTGCCGATTGCGCGACGAGTTTTTTCTGTTGTTTTCTGACCGCGCGCCGCGGTCACCATACCAGAACACGAGGCAGAACCTCTTGCGACTCACCACGTGTACGACCGTGCGACGCAGACAATACCTGTTCTTATTCCGTTATATTAATTGTAAATAAATTGAGCGTGTAACGCAAATCGGAGCTATCCATTACGCACACATACACCTCAATTATTGGTGACCCCGACGTGATCGCGACGTGATCGTGAAGTGATTGTGATCGTGATCGTGATCGTGACAAGACAAAATTTTTTTTTCTCTCCATCGACCGTATTTCTTCAAAGACTTCCGTGAACTTTTCATACAACAGTGTAATTCGTGCAGAACTGCTAAAAGTGTAAGTGATCTCTCCGCTGAAGCAGCAATACAGCCATGAACGCGGATATCCCTGCCAACGCCTCCACGAGCAGAGCGTCGATAGAAAGAGTCGCCGTTCGTATACCGGATTTTTGTCCTAGCGATCCGGAAATGTGGTTCAGCATGGTGGAAAGGAGTTTTGAGGTATCCGGAGTGACCACCGACAGCACCAGGTTCGGGTATATCCTGAGTGCCCTGGATCCACGTTACGCCACAGAGGTTCGAGACATAATAATGAACCCGCCAGCGACCGGTCAGTATGAAAAACTAAAAACCGAGCTGATCCGACGTTTGAGCGTGTCTCAAGAGCAGAAGACGCGACGCCTCCTGGAGCATGAGGAAATCGGCGATCGGAAACCTTCGCAATTTTTGAGGCATCTGCGCAGCCTAGCCGGGACGCAAGTATCAGACGCCTTATTGCGAACCCTTTGGCTAGGGAGGTTACCGACGAGCACGCAGGTAATTTTAGCCACGCAGAAGGACACGGAACTGGACAAAGTGGCCGAGCTGGCGGACGCTATCACCGATGCCAGGCCTCATCGCCATCAAATTGCCGAAGCGTCACCCCCGGCGCCGCAGGAAATCGACGCAGGTAGGTCCCTCGAGGCTTTATTGCAATTGAAAATGTCGCAGCTCGCTCTGTCGCTACGAGAAGAAATAGCGGCGCTTCGTCAAGAAATGACGAGCGATCGTACCTCGCGGAGAGATAGGGAGCCTCGATCCCGTTCACGTCCTCGGAGCCGTTCCGGATCTCGATCGAGGAAGCGCACACATGGCAAGGATGGAATTTGCTGGTACCACTGGAGTTTCGGTACCGACGCAAGGGACTGCATTAAGCCGTGCACCTTCCAGGCGGGAAACATTCCGGGCAGTCGTTAACGACGGCTAGCGACCCCAGCCCGACTTTACGCCGTCTCTTCGTCATCGATCACGACACGAAGACGCAATTTTTGGTCGACACAGGCGCCGACCTCTGTGTCTTTCCACGAGCAATGATTCGAGGACGGCGCGAAAAATCATCCTACGAGCTTTCCGCAGCAAATGGCACCACCATCGCAACGTACGGGACTACGACTTTAACTCTCAATTTAGGGTTATGTCGGGTTTTCACATGGAGATTCGTAATCGCCGACGTCTCCAGGCCCATAATCGGGGTCGATTTCCTCGCTCACTTCGGACTAATGGTAGACGTTCGCAATCGCCGTCTCTTAGATCAAGTGACGTCTCTCTCGACACGAGGAATGCCTGCCCGTGAAGCCGTCCCGAGCATCAAAACAGTCTTCGGGGAATCCGCTTATCATGTTCTACTCCTGCGATTTCCCGAAATTACGAAACCGGAAGGAACACCGTCCGAACCAAAACACAGCACGATGCACCACATTCGTACGGCACCAGGTCCACCTGTTACCTGCAAACCACGGCGTCTTGCACCAGGTAGGCTACAGGCAGCCAAAAAGGAATTTGAAACCATGTCGCGATTAGGAACAACCCGACCGTCGGAGAGTAGCTGGTCGTCACCTTTGCACATGGTACCCAAAAAAGGAAGTGACGAATGGAGACCATGTGGCGATTATCGTGCTCTCAACGCCAGGACCTTGCCGGACCGATATCCCGTCAGGCATATTGAAGATTTTGCACAAACTTTGCGGGGTAAGAAAATTTTTTCTACCATTGATCTCGTTCGAGCTTACAACCAAATCCCCGTTGCACCCGAAGATATTCCGAAGACAGCTATTACCACTCCTTTCGGATTATTCGAATTTCCGTTCATGTCGTTTGGGTTGCGCAACGCGGCTCAAACCTTTCAGCGCTTTATCGATGAAGCGTTGCGAGGTTTGAACTTTTGGTTCGCATACATTGACGACATACTGGTGGCTTCAACATCCGAAGAGGAACACCTTCAACACCTCAAGATAGTTTTTGAACGGCTAAAACAATACGGTATAGTGATAAATACTGCAAAATGTATCTTCGGAAGGACGGAGTTAAAATTTTTAGGCTACCTGGTGTCGGAATCAGGCACCCGACCATCCACCGAAAAGGTTGAGGCCATTTTAAAGTATCCACGGCCGACCACAGCGAAACAATTACGGCAGTTTTTAGGTATGGTAAATTTTTATAGACGTTTCATACCTAAAGCCGCACAGGTACATGCACCTCTGAACGACAGGCTGGCGGACAATATAAAAGGCAGCGCACCTGTAAATTGGACACCAGACGCCACCGCAGCATTTGAAGACTCTAAAAAGGCGTTAGTAGAGGCTACTCTACTAACACACCCGGAAATCGACGCACCATTGGCCATCATATGCGACGCCTCGAATTCTGCTGTTGGCGCCGCGCTTCAACAACGCATCGGTGATAATTGGGAACCACTGGGTTTCTTTTGAAAAAAACTCAGCTCAACGGAACAGAAATACGCTACATACGACAGAGAATTACTCGCTATCTACCTCGCAGTCAAATATTTCCGTCATATGATCGAGGGAAGAACTTTCACTATCTTCACAGACCATAAACCAATCATTTACGCTTTCCAACAGAAACCAGAAAAATTCACCCCAAGACAATTTCGATATCTCAGCTTCATTAGTGAATTCTCAACGGACATCCGCCACGTAGCAGGTCGAGATAACGTTGTCGCCGATGCGTTGTCAAGAGTGGACGAAATCGAAGAGACTTTGGATTTTGAAATGCTGGCCAAATCGCAAGAAGAAGACGAGGAATTACTGACGTACTTACAAGGCAACACCGGTTTGAATTTAAAACGCATATCCATTCCGGGAAGTACACAACAAATTTACTGCGACATATCTACAGACACCGTTCGCCCTTTCCTCACAAAATCGTTTCGTCAAACTGTATTCAACGCACTACACAAAATATCGCATCCAGGAATCAACGCCACTGTCAAACTGATCACGCAAAGGTACGTTTGGCCATCGATCAAAACAGACTGCAGAAGATGGGCCCGGAACTGTATCCAATGTCAACGCTCCAAGATCACCAGGCACGTATCAGCACCCCTCGGTTCTTTTTCGCGACCATCGGCGAGGTTCGAACATGTTCATTTGGACATCGTCATCCTACCGGTCTCCGAAGGATACAGATATTGCCTTACCTGCGTGGATCGCTTTACGCGCTGGCCTGAAGCAATACCTCTCCGCGACCAGGAAGCAGCCACAGTAGCTCGAGCCTTTTACGAGGGGTGGATTGTTCGGTTTGGAACGCCGCTAAGGATCACCACGGACCAAGGTAGACAGTTTGAGTCCAATCTTTTTAAACAATTAAGTTTGTTAACAGGTAGCAGACATCTAAGAACTACGGCATATCACCCGGCGGCTAATGGGATGGTGGAAAGGTTCCACCGTCAGTTAAAGGCAGCCATACGTTGCCATGAAAATCAACGTTGGACAGAGATTCTTCCCACCACGTTGCTGGGTATTCGTTCAGCCTGGAGGGAAGATTTAAAAGCAACGACAGCAGAGTTGGTGTACGGCGAACCATTGCGACTTCCTGGAGAATTCCTGTCTCCGCGTCCAGGTGCAGCTGACACTGACGCAGCTTCATTTGTAAAGGAACTGCGACAACATTTCCAGGATCTGAGCCCAGTCGCAGGTTCTCACCATGGGTCACGGCGGACCTTCGTGTACAAAGACCTTGCCAGTTCCGAGCATGTTTTCGTACGACACGACGCATCGAAAGGCATTCTACAACAACCTTATGATGGACCATATCGTGTCATTAGCCGCGGACATAAAACCTTTCTAATAGACCGTCAAGGAAAACATGTCACAATTTCAATCGAGAGGTTAAAACCCGCGTATATTGTAAGTGATCATTTAACACATAAAAATTGTAATAATTCCGACACAGAACCAAATGTATCTCGCGATATTGTAACACCACAATTTACCACCCGCGCAGGTAGGCGAGTACGATTTCTCGACAGATTTCAAGCTGGATTTTCGTGATTAGGTAAATCACTGGCAGGGGGGTGATGTAGCAGCTACGGCACTGCTACCACATCCCTGCCGTGAAAGATCGAGATATTACCCTCGCTAACTTTCTTTTCTTTAAATGCTTACGGTCTATCTTTCTTTAAAAGTGTACGAACACAGGCGCGTCGTAGACCGGCAACGGACGACGGTTGCCGATTGCGCGACGAGTTTTTTCTGTTGTTTTCTGACCGCGCGCCGCGGTCACCATACCAGAACACGAGGCAGAACCTCTTGCGACTCACCACGTGTACGACCGTGCGACGCAGACAATACCTGTTCTTATTCCGTTATAATAATTGTAAATAAATTGAGCGTGTAACGCAAATCGGAGCTATCCATTACGCACACATACACCTCACTTATATTAATCATAATATAAGATGACGTAATCGGGTCTCTGTTTGCCCTACCCTAGAAGTTTAATAGTGCATTTTACTCGACATTTCATGCGCTTTAAGATGCCGCTTAGCCCAATACGCTATTTGAAATAGGAGCAACGTAAATTGAACAAACGTGATAGAATTTCGCTGAATTCTTATATTAACCATAATATAAAATGATCTAATCGGGTCTCTGATTGCCCTATCATAGAATGTTAGTAGTGCATTTTACTCGTCATTCCACGCGCTTTAAGATGCCGCCTAGCACAATACGCTATCTGAAATAGGAGCGACGTAAATTGAACAAATGTGATAGGATTACGCAGAATTCTTATATTAACCATGAGTTAAAATGATCTAATCGGGTCTCTGATTGCCCTATCATAGAAGTTTAATAGGGCATTTTACACGTCATTTCATGCGCTTTAAGGTGCCGCCTAGCCCAATACGCTATCTGAAATTGGAGCGACGTAAATTGAACAAATGTGATAGAATTACGCTGTATTCTTATATTAACCGTAATATAAAATGATCTAATCGGGTCTCTATTTGCATTACCCTAAAAGTTTAGTAGTGCATTTTACTCGCCATTTCATGCGCTTTGAGATGCCGCGTAGCACGATACGCTATCTGAAATAGGAGCGACGTAAGTTGAACAAATGTGATAGAATTACGCTGCATTCTTATGCTAACCGTAATATAAAAAGATATAATCGGGTCTCCGTTTGCCTTATCCTAGAAGTTTAATAGTGCATTTTGCTCGCTATTCCATGCGCTTTGAGATGCTTCTTAGCACAATACGTTATCCGAAATAGGAGCGACGTAAATTGAACAAATGTGATAGAATTATGCAGAATTCTTATATTAACCATAATATAGAATGATCTAACCGGGTCTTTGATTGCCCTATCATAGAAGGTTAATAGTGCATTTTACTCATCATTCTACGCGCTTTATGATGCCGCCTAGTCCAATACGCTATCGGAAATAGGAGCGACGTAAATTGAACAAATGTGATAGAATTACGCTGAATTCTTATATTAATCATAATATAATATGACCTAATCGGGTCTCTGATTGCCCTATCCTAGAAGTTTAGTAGTGCATTTTACTCGACATTTCATGCGCTTTAAGATGCCGCTTAGACGAATACGCTATCTGAAGCAGGAGCGACGTAAATTGAACAAATTTGATAGAAGTACGCAGAATTCTTGTATTAACCATAAAATAATATGATCTATTCGGGTCACTGATTGCCCTATCATAGAAGTTTAATAGTGCATTTTACTCGTCATTTCATGCATTTTAAGGTGCCGCGTATCCCAAATACGCTATCTGAAATAGGAGCGACGTAAATTGAACATATGTGATAAAATTACTCTGAATTCTTTTATTAACAATAATATAAAATGATCTAATCGGGTCTCTGATTACCGTATCACTGAAGTTTAGCTGTGCATTTTAATCGGCATCTCATGCCCTTTAAGATTCTGCTTAGCCCAATACGCTATCTGAAATAGGAGCGACGTAAATTGAACAAATGTGATAGAATTTCGCTGAATTCTTATATTAACCATAATATAAAATGATCTAATAGGGTCTCTCATTGCCCTACCATAGATGGTTAGTAGTGCATTTTACTCGTCATTCCACGCGCTTTAAGATGCCGTCTAGCCCATAACGCTATCTGAAATAGGAGCGACGTAAATTGAACAAATGTGATAGAATGACACTGAATTCTTATATTAATCATAATATAAGATGATCTAACCGGGTCTCTGTTTGCCCTATCCTAGAAGTTTAGTAGTGCATTTTACTCGACACTTAGTGCGCTTTAAGATGCCGCCTAGCGCAATACGCTATCTGGAATAGGAGCGACATAAATTGAACAAATGTGATAGAATTACGCACAATTCTTATATTAACCATAATATAGAATGATCTAATCGGGTCTTTGATTGCCCTAGCATAGAAGATTAGCAGTGCATTTTACTCGTCATTCTACGCGCTTTAAGGTGCCGCCAAGCCCAATACGCTATCTGAAATAGGAGCGACATAAATTGAACAAACGTGATAGAATTACGCAGAATTCTTATATTAACCATAATATAATACGATATATACGGTTCTCTGATTGACCTATCATAGAAGTTTAATGTTGCATTCTACTCGTCATTTCATGCTCTTTAAGGTGCCGCTTAGCCCAATACGCCATCTGAAATAGAAGCGACGTAAATGGAACAAATGCGATAGAATTTCTCTGAATTCTTAAATTAACCATAATATGAAATGATCTAATCGGGTCTCTGTTTGCCCTACCCTAGAAGTTTAATAGTGCATTTTACTCTACATTTCATGCGCTCTAAGGTGCCGTCTAGCCCAATCCGCTATCTGAAATTGGAGCTGCGTAAATTGAATAAATGTGATAGAGTTACGCAGAATTCTTATATAAACCATAATGTAAAATGATCACATCGGGTCTCTGATTGCCCTATCAAAGAAGTTTAGTACTGCATTTTACTCGTCATTCCATGCGCTTTAAGGAGCCTCTTAGCCCTATACGCTATCTGAAATAGGAGCGACGTAAATTGAACAAATGTGATAGAATTACGCAGAATTCTTATATTAACCATAATACAAAATTATCTCATCGGGTCTCTGATTCCCCTATCATAGAAGTTTAATAGTGCATTTTACACGACATTTCATGCGCTTTAAGATGCCGCCTCGCCGAATACGCTATCTGAAATAGGAGGGACGTAAATTGAACAAATGTGATAGAATTACGCAAGAATTCTTATATTAACCATAATTTAAGATGATCTAATCGGGTCTCTGATTGCCCTATCACAGAAGTTCAGTAGTGCATTTTACTCGACATTTCATGCGCTTTAAGGTGCCGTCGAGCGCAAACCGCTATCTGAAATTGGAGCTGCGTAAATTGAATAAATGTGATAGAGTTACGCAGAATTCTTATATTAACCATAATACAAAATGATCTCATCGGGTCTCTGATTGCCCTATCATAGAAGTTTAATAGTGCATTTTACTCGACATTTCATGCGCTTTAAGATGCCGCCTAGCCCAATACGCTATCTGAAATAGGAGCGGCGTAAAGTGAACAGACGTGATAGAATTACGCAGAATTCTTATATTAACCATAATTTAAGATGATCTAATCGGGTCTCTGATTGCCCTATCACAGAAGTTTAGTAGTGCATTTTACTCGACGTTTCATGCGCTTTAAGGTGCCGTCTAGCCCAATCCGCTATGCGAAATTGGAGCTGCGTAAATTGAATAAATGTGATAGAGTTATGCAGAATTCTTATATTAACCATAATACAAAATGATCTCATCGGGTCTCTGATTGCCCTATCATAGAAGTTTAATAGTGCATTTTACTCGACATTTCATGCGCTTTAAGATGCCACATAGTCCAAAGCGCTATCTGAAATAGGAGCGACGTAAATTGAACAAATGTGATAGAATTACGCAGAATTCTTATATTAACCATAATACAAAATTATCTCATCGGGTCTCTGATTCCCCTATCATAGAAGTTTAATAGTGCATTTTACACGACATTTCATGCGCTTTAAGATGCCGCCTCGCCGAATACGCTATCTGAAATAGGAGGGACGTAAATTGAACAAATGTGATAGAATTACGCAAGAATTCTTATATTAACCATAATTTAAGATGATCTAATCGGGTCTCTGATTGCCCTATCACAGAAGTTCAGTAGTGCATTTTACTCGACATTTCATGCGCTTTAAGGTGCCGTCGAGCCCAAACCGCTATCTGAAATTGGAGCGGCGTAAATTGAATAAATGTGATAGAGTTACGCAGAATTCTTATATTAACCATAATACAAAATGATCTCATCGGGTCTCTGATTGCCCTATCATAGAAGTTTAATAGTGCATTTTACTCGACATTTCATGCGCTTTAAGATGCCGCCTAGCCCAATACGCTATCTGAAATAGGAGCGACGTAAAGTGAACAGACGTGATAGAATTACGCAGAATTCTTATATTAACCATAATTTAAGATGATCTAATCGGGTCTCTGATTGCCCTATCACAGAAGTTTAGTAGTGCATTTTACTCGACGTTTCATGCGCTTTAAGGTGCCGTCTAGCCCAATCCGCTATCCGAAATTGGAGCTGCGTAAATTGAATAAATGTGATAGAGTTACGCAGAATTCTTATATTAACCATAATACAAAATGATCTCATCGGGTCTCTGATTGCCCTATCATAGAAGTTTAATAGTGCATTTTACTCGACATTTCATGCGCTTTAAGATGCCACATATTCCAAAGCGCTATCTGAAATTGGAGCTACGTAAATTGAATAAATGTGATAGAGTTACGCAGAATTCTTATATAAACCATAATATAAAATGATCTCATCGGGTCTCTGATTGCCCTATCAAAGAAGTTTAGTACTGCATTTTACTCGTCACGCCATGCGCTTTAAGGTGCCACTTAGCCCAATGCGCTATCTGAAATGGGAGCGACGTAAATTGAACAAATGTGATAGAATTACGCAGAATTCTTATATTAACCATAATATAATATGATCTATTCGGGTCTCTGATTGCCCTATCATACAAGTTTAATAGTGGATTTTACTCGTCATTTCATGCGCTTTAAGGTGCCGCTTGACCCAATACGCTATCTGAAATAGGAGCGACATAAATTGAACAAATGTGATAAAATTACGTTGAATTCTTATATGAAACAATAATACAAAATGATCAAATCGGGTCTCTGATTGCACTATCATAGAAGTTTACTAGTACATTTTACTCGACATTTCATGCGCTTTAAGATGCCACATAGCCCAATACGCTATCTGAAATAGGGGCGACGTAAATTGAACAAATGTGATAGAATTACGCAGAATTCTTATATTAAACATAATATAATACGATCTATCCGGGTCTCTGATTGCCCTATCATAGAAGTTTAATAGTGCATTTTACTCGTCATTTCATGCGCTTTAAGGTGCCGTCTAGCCCAATCCGCTATCTGAAATTGGAGCGGCGTAAATTGAATAAATGTGGTAGAGATGCGCAGAATTGTTATATTAACCATAATACAAAATGATCTCATCGGGTCTCTGATTGCCCTATCAAAGAAGTTTAGTACTGCATTTTACTCGTCATGCCATGCGCTTTAAGGTGCCGCTTAGCCCAATGCGCTATCTGAAATAGGAGCGACGTAAATTGAACAAATGTGATAGAATTACGCAGAATTCTTATATTAACCATAATATAATACGATCTATTCGGGTCTCTGATTGCCATATGATAGATGTACAATAGTGCATTTTACTCGCCATTTCATGCGATTTAAGGTGCGGCCTAGCCCAATACGCTATCTGAATTAGGGGCGACGTAAATTGAACAAATGTGATAAAATTACGTTGAATTCTTAAATTAACAATAATATAAAATGATCTAATCGGGTCTCTGATTGCCCTGTCATAGAAGTTTAATAGTGCATTTTACTCGTCAGTCCATGCGCTTTAAGATGTCGCCTATCCCAATACGCTATCTGAAATAGGAGCGACGTAAATTGAACAAATTTGAGAGAATTACGCAGAATTCTTATATTAACCATAATATAAAATGATCTAATCGGGTCACTGATTGCCCTGTCATAGAAGTTTAATAGTGCATTTTACTCGACATTTCAAGCGCTTTAAGATGCCACCTAGCCCAATAAGCTATCTGAAATAGGGGCGACGTAAATTGAACAAATGTGATAGAATTTCGCTGAATTCTTATAATAACCTTAATATAAAATGACCTATTCGGGTCTCTGATTGCCCTATCATAGAAGGTTAGTAGTGCATTTTACTCGCCATTTCTTGCGCTTTAAATTGACGCATAGCCGAGTACGCTACCTCAAATAGGAGCGACGTAAATTGAACAAACGTGATAGAATTACGCAGAATTCTTAGATTAACCATAATATAGAATGATCTATTCTGGTCTCTGATTGCCCTATCCGAAAAGTTTAGTAGTGCATTTTACTCGGCATTTCATGCGCTTTACGATGCCATCTAGCCCAAAACGCTATCTTAAATAGGAGCGACGTAAAGTGAACAAATGTGATAGAATTCTGCGGAATTCTTATATTAATCATAATATAAGATAACCTAATCGGGTGTCTGATTGCCATATCGGAGAAGTTTAGTAGTGCATTTTACTCGACATTTCATGCGCTTAAGATTCCACCCAGCCCAGTACGCTATCTGAAATAGGAGCGACGTAAATTGAACAAATGTGATACAAGTACGCAGAATTCTTATATTATACATAATATAAAATGATGTAATCGGGTCTTTATTCGACCTACCCTAGAAGTTTAATAGTGCATTTTACTCGGCACTTCATGCGCTTTGAGATGCCGCTTAGCCCAATACGCTATCTGATAAAGGGGCGACGTAAATTGAACAAATGTGATAAAATTACGCTGAATTCCTATATTAACAATAATATAAAATGATCTAATCGGGACTCCGATTGCCCTATCATAGAAGTTTAATAGTGCATTTTACTCGTCATTTCATGCGCTTTAAGGTGCCGCTTAACCCAACACGCTTTCTGAATAAGGAGCGACGTAAATTGAACAAATGTGATAGAATTACGCAGAATTCTAATATTAACCATAATTTAAAATGATCTAATCGGGTGTCTGATTGCCCAATCATAGAAGGTCAGTAGTGCATTTTACTCGACATCCCACGCGCTTTAAGATGCCGCCTAGCCCAATACGCTATCTGAAATAGGAGCGACGTAAATTGAACAAATGTGATAGAATTACGCTGCATCCTTATATTAATCATAATATAAGATGATCTAATCGGGTCGCTGATTGCCCTATCATAAAAGTTTAATAGAGCATTGCACTCGCCATTTCATGCGCTTTGAGGTGCCGATTAGCCCAGTACGCCATATGAAATAGGAGCTACGTAAATTGAACAAATGTGATAGAATTACGCTGCATCCTTATATTAATCATAATATAACATGACCTATTCGGGTCTCTGATTGCCCTATCATAGTTTAATAGTGCATTTTACTCGTCATTTCATGCGCTTTAAGGTGCCGCTTAGCCCAATAAGCTATTTGAAATAGGAGCGACGTAAATTGAACAAATGTGATAGAATTACGCAAGAATTCTTATATTAACCATAATTTAAAATGATCTCATCGGAACTCTGATTGCGCTATCATAGATGTTTAATAGTGCATTTTACTCGTCATTTCATGCGCTTTAAGGTGCCGCCTAGCCCAATACGCTATCTGAAATAGGAGCGACGTAAATTGAACAAATGTGATAGAATTTTGCTGAATTCTTATATTAACCATAATATAATATGATCTATTCGGGTCTCTGAATGCCCTATCATAGAAGTTTAATAGTGCATTTCACTCGTCATTTCATGCGCTTTAAGGTGCCGCCTAGCCCAGTACGCTATCTGAAATAGGGGCGACGTAAATTGAATAAATGTGATAGAATTACGCAGAAATCTTCTATTAACCATAATTTAAAATGACCTTGTCGGGTCTGTGATTGCCCTATCCGAGAAGTTTAGTAGTGCATTTTACTCGTAATTGCATGCGCTTTAAGGTGCCGCTTAGCCCAATACGCTATCTGAAATAGGAGCGACATAATTTGAACAAATGTGATAGAGTTACGCAGAATTCTTATATTAACCATAACATAAAATCATCTAATCGGGTCTCAGTTTGCCCTACCCTAGAAGTTTAATAGTGCATTTTACTCGACATTTCATGCGCTTTAAGATGCCGCCTAGTCCAAAACGCTATCTGAAATAGGAGCGACATAAATTGAACAAATGTGATAAAATTACGTTGAATTCTTTTACTAACAATAATACAAAATGATCTAATCGGGTCTCTGATTGCACTGTCATAGAAGTTTACTAGTGCATTTTACTCGACATTTCATGCGCTTTAAGATGCCGCCAAGTCCAATACGCTATCTGAAATAGGAGCGACATAAATTGAACAAATGTGATAGAGTTACGCAGAATTCTTATATTAACCATAATATAAAATGATCTAATCGGGTCTCTGTTTGCCCTACCCTAGAAGTTTAATAGTGCATTTTACTCGACATTTCATGCGCTTTAAGATGCCACCCAGTCCAAAACGCTATCTGAAATTGCAGCTACGTAAATTGAACAGACGTGATAGAATTACGCAGAATTCTTTTATTAACCATAATATAATACGATGTATTCGGGTCTCTGATTGCCCTATCATAGAAGTTTAATAGTGCATTGTACTCGTCATTTCATGCGCTTTAAGGTGCCGCATAGCCCAATACGCTATCTGAGATAGGAGCGACATAAATTGATCAAATGTGATAAAATTACGTTGAATTCTTATATTAACAATAATACAAAATGATCTAATCGGGTCTCTGATTGCACTGTCATAGAAGTTTACCAGTGCATTTTACTCGACATTTCATGCGCTTTAAGATGCCTCCTAGCCCAATACGCTATCTGAAATAGGGGCGACGTAAATTGAACAAATGTGATAGAATTACGCAGAATTGTTATATTAAACATAATTTAAGATGATCTAATCGGGTCTCTGCTTGCCCTATCAAAGAAGTTTAGTACTGCATTTTACTCGTCATTCCATGCGCTTTAGGGTGCCGCTTAGCCCAATGAGCTATATGAAATGGGAGCGATGTAAATTGAATAAATGTGATAGAATTACGCAGGATTCTTATATTACCCATAATTTAAAATTACCTTGTCGGGTCTGAGATTGCCCTATGCGAGAAGTTTAGTAGTGCATTTTACTCGTAATTTCATGCGCTTTAAGATGCCGCTTAACCCAATACGCTATCTGAAATAGGAGCGACGTAAATTGGACAAATGTGATAGAATTACGCAGAATTCTTATATTAACCATAATTTAAAATGATCTAATCGGGACTCTGATTGCGCTATCATAGAAGTTTAATAGTGCATTTTACTAGTCATTTCATGCGCTTTAAGGTGCCGCCTAGCCCAATACGCTATCTGAAATAGGAGCGACGTAAATTGAACAAATGTGATAAAATTACGCTAAATTCTTATATTAACTATAATATAAAATGATCTAATCGGGTCTCTGTTTGCCCTACCCTAGAAGATTAATAGTGCATTTTACTCGACATTTCATGCGCTTTAAGATGCCACCTAGTCCAAAACGCTATCTGAAATAGGGGCGACGTAAATTGAACAGACGTGATAGAATTACGCAGAATTCATATATTAACCATAATATAATACGATGTATTCGGGTCTCTGATTGCCCTCTCATAGAAGTTTGAAAGTGCATTTTACTCGTCATTTCATGCGCTTTAAGGTATCGCCTAGCCCAATACGCTGGCTGAAATAGGAGCGACGTAAATTGAACAAATGTGACAGAATTTTGCTGAATTCTTATATTAAACATTATATAATATGATCTATTCGGGTCTCTGATTGCCCTATCATAGAAGTTTAATAGTGCATTGTACTCGTCATTTCATGCGCTTTAAGGAGCCGCCTAGCCCAATACGCTATCTGAAATAGGAGCGACATAAATTCAACGAATGTGATAGAATTACGCAGAATTCTTATATTAACCATGATATAATACGATCTATTCTGGTTTCTGATTGCCCTATCATAGAAGTTTAATAGTGCATTTTAGTCGTCATTTCATGCGCTTTAAGGTGCCTCCTAGCCCAATACGCTATCTGAAATAGGAGCGACGTGAATTGAACAAATGTGATACAATTTTGCTGAATTCTTATATTAACCATAATATAATATGATCCATTCGGGTCTCTGATTGCCCTATCATAGAAGTTTAATAGTGCATTTCACTCGTCATTTCATGCGCTTTAAGGTGCCGCCTAGCCCAGTACGCTATCTGAAATAGGGGCGACGTAAATTGAACAAATGTGATAGAATTACGCAGAATTCTTACATTAATCATAATATAATACGCTCCATCCGCGTCTCTGATTGCCCTATCATAGAAGTTTAATAGTGCATTTTACTCGTCATTTCATGCGCTTTAAGGTATCGCCTAGTCCAATACGCTATCTGAAATAGGAGCGACACAAATTGAACAAATGTGATAGAAGCACGCAGAATTCTTATATTATCCATAATATAAAATGATCTAATCGGGTCTCTGATTGCCCTATCATAGAAGGTTAGTAGTGCATTTTACTCGACATTTCATGCGCTTTAAGATGCCGCTTAGCCCAATACGCTAACTGAAGTAGGAGCGACGTAAATTGAACAAATGTGATAGAATTACGCAGAATTATTATATTAATCATAATATAAGGTGACCTAATCGGGTCTCGGATTGCCCTATCCTAGAAGTTTAGTTGTGCATTTTACTCAACATTTCATGCGCTTTAAGGTGCCGCTTAGCCCAATACGCTATCTAATATAGGAGCGACGTAAATTGAACAAATGTGATAAAACTACGTTGAATTCTTATATTAACAATAATATAAAATGATCTATTTGGGTCTTTGATTGCCCTATCAAAGAAGTTTAATAGTGCAGTTTACTCGTCATTTCAAGCGCTTTATGGTGCCGCTTAGCCCAATACGCTATCTGAAACCGGAGCGAAGTAAATTGAACAAATGTGATAGAATTTCGCTGAATTCTTATATTAACCGTAATATAAGATGACCTAATCGGGTCACTGATTGCCCTGTCCGAGATGTTTGGTAGTGCATTTTACTCGACATTTCATGCACTTTATGATGCCATCTAGCCCAATACGCTATCTGAAATTGGAGGTACGTAAATTGAACAAATGTGATAGAATTACGCAGAATTCTTATATTAACCAAAATATAAAATGATCTAATCGGGTCTCTGATTGCCTTATCATAGAAGGATAGTAGTGCATTTTACTCCTCATTCCACGCGCTTTAAGATGCCGCTTAGCCCAATACGCTAACTGAAGTAGGAGCGACGTAAATTGAACAAATGTGATAGAATTACGCAGAATTATTATATTAACCATAGTATAATATGATCTATTCTGGTCTCAGATTGCCCTATCATAGAAGTATAATACTGCATTTTACTCGTCATTGCATGCGCTTTAAGGTGTCGCCTATCTCAATACACTATCTGAAATTGGAGCTACGTAAATTGGACAAATGTGATAGAGTTACGGCGAATTCTTATATTAACCATAATATAAAATGATCTAATCGGGTCTCTGATTGCCATATCATAGAAGGTTAGTAGAGCATTTTACTCGTCATTTCATGCGCTTTAAGGTCCCGCCCAGCCCAATCCGCTATCTGATATTGGAGTTACCTAAATTCAACAAATGTGATAGAATTACGCAGAATTTTTATATTAACCATAATATAAAATGATCTAATGGGGTCTCTAATTAACCTATCATAAAAGTTTAGTAGTACATTTTTATCGACATTTCATGCCCTTTAAGATTCTGCTTAGCCCAATCCGCTATCTGAAATAGGCGCGACGTAATTTGAAAAAATGTGATAGAATTAGGTTGAATTATTATACTAATCATAATATAAGATGACCTAATCGGGTCTCTGATTGCCCTATCCGAGAAGTTTAGTAGTGCGTTTTACTCGACATTTCATACGCTTAAGATGCCACCCAGCCCAGTACGCTATCTGAAATAGGAGCGACGTAAATTGAACAAATGTGATACAAGTACGCAGAATCCTTATATTATACATAATATAAAATGATCTAATCGGGTCTTTATTCGACCCACCCTAGAAGTTTAATAGTGCATTTTACTCGGCACTTCATGCGCTTTGAGATGCCGCTTAGCCCAATACGCCATCTGATAAAGGGGCGACGTAAATTGATCAAATGAGATAAAATTACGCTGCATTCTTATATTAAAAATAATATAAAATGATCTAATCGGGTCTCTGCTTGCCCTATCATAGAAGTTTAATAGTACATTTTACTCGTCGTTTCATGCGCTTTAAGGTGCCGCTTAACCCAACACGCTTTCTGAATAAGGAGCGACGTAAATTGAACAAATGTGATAGAATTACGCAGAATTCTTATAATAACCATAACTTAAAATGATCTAATCGGGTCTCTGATTGACCTATCATAGAAGTTTAGCATTGCATTTTACACGTCATTTCATGCGCTTTAAGGTGCAGCCTATCCCAATACGCGATCTGAAATTTGAGCTACGTAAATTAAACGAATGTGATAGAATTACGCAGAATTCTTATATTAACCATAATATAAAATGGTCTAATCCGGTCTCTGATTGCCCTATCATAGAAGGTTAGTAGTGCATTTTACTCCTCATTCCACGCGCTTTAAGATGCCGCCTAGCCCAATACGCTCACTGAAATAGGTGCGACGTAAATTGAACAAATGTGATAGAATTACGCTGCATCCTTATATTAATCATAATATAACAAGACGTAATCGGTCCTTTGATTGCCCTATCCAAGAAGTTTAGTAGTGCATTTTACTCGACATTTCATGCGCTTTAAGATGCCACCTAGCCCAATACGCTATCTGAAATAGGGGCGACGTAAATTGAACAAATGTGATAAAATTACGCTGAATTCTTATATTAACAATAATATAAAATTATCTAATCGGGTCACAGATTGCCCTATCATAGAAGTTTAATAGAGCATTTTACTCGTCATTTCATGCGCTTTAAGGTGCCGCTTAACACAATACGCTTTCTGAAAAAGGAGCGACGTAAATTGAACAAATGTGATAGAATTTCGCTGAATTCTTATATTAATCATAATATAAGATGACCTAATCGGGTCTCCGATTGCCCTATCCAAGAAGTTTAGTAGTGCATTTTACTCAACATTTCATGCGCTTTAAGCTGCCAGCTATCCCGATACGCTATCTGAAATAGGGGCGACGTAAATTGAAAAATGTGATAAAATGACGCTAAATTCTTATATTAACAATAATATAAAATGATCTAATCGGGTCCCTGATTGCCCTATCATAGAAGTTTAATAGTGCATTTTACTCGACATTTCATGCGCTTTAAGGTGCCGCTTAAGCCAACACGCTTTCTGAATAAGGAGCGACGTAAATTGAACAAATGTGATAGAATTACGCAGAATTCTAATATTAACCATAATTTAAAATGATCTAACCGGGTGTCTGATTGCCCAATCATAGAAGGTCAGTAGTGCATTTTACTCGACATTCCACGCGCTTTAAGATGCCGCATAGCCCAATACGCTATGTGAAATAGGAGCGACGTAAATTGAACAAATGTGATAGAATTACGCTGCATCCTTATATTAATCATAATATAAAATGATCTAATCGGGTCTCTGATTGCCCTATCATAGAAGTTTAATAGAGCATTTCACTCCTCATTTCATGCGCTTTGAGGTGCCGCTTAGCCCAGTACGCCATATGAAATAGGAGCGACGTAAGTTGAACAAATGTGATAGAATTACGCTGCATCCTTATATTAATCATAATATAACATGACCTATTCGGGTCTCTGATTGCCCTATCCAAGAAGTTTAGTAGTGCATTTTACTCGACATTTCATGCGCTTTAAGATGCCACCTAGCCCAATACGCTATCTGAAAGAGGGACGACGTAAACTGAAAAATGTGATAAAATGACGCTAAATTCTTATATTAAGAATAATATAAAATGATCTAATCGGGTCTCCGATTGCACTATACTAGAAGTTTAGTAGTGCATTTTACACGACATTTCATGCCCATTAACATACCGCTTCAACCAATAAGCTATCTGAAATAGGGGCGACGTAAATTGAAAAATGCGATAAAATGACGCTAAATTCTTATATTAAGAATAATATGAAATGATCCAATCGGGTCTCCGATTGCCCTATCCTAGAGGTTTAGCATTGCATTTTACACGTCATTTCATGCGCTTTAAGGGGCAGCCTATCCCAATACGCGATCTGAAATTAGAGCTACGTAAATTAAACGAATGTGATAGAATTACGCAGAATTATTATATTAACCATAATATAAAATGGTCTAATCCGGTCTCTGATTGCCCTATCATAGAAGGTTAGTAGTGCATTTTACTCCTCATTCCACGCGCTTTAAGATGCCGCCTAGCCCAATACGCTCACTGAAATAGGTGTGACGTAAATTGAACAAATGTGATAGAATTACGCTGCATCCTTATATTAATCATAATATAACAAGACGTAATCGGTCCTTTGATTGCCCTATCCAAGAAGTTTAGTAGTGCATTTTACTCGACATTTTATGCGCTTTAAGATGCCACCTAGCCCAATACGCTATCTGAAATAGGGGCGACGTAAATTGAACAAATGTGATAAAATTACGCTGAATTCTTCTATTAACAATAATATAAAATTATCTAATCGGGTCACAGATTGCCCTATCATAGAAGTTTAATAGAGCATTGTACTCGTCATTTCATGCGCTTTAAGGTGCCGCTTAACACAATACGCTTTCTGAAAAAGGAGCGACGTAAATTGAACAAATGTGATAGAATTTCGCTGAATTCTTATATAATCATAATATAAGATGACCTAATCGGGTCTCCGATTGCCCTATCCAAGAAGTTTAGTAGTGCATTTTACTCGACATTTCATGCGCTTTAAGCTGCCAGCTATCCCGATACGCTATCTGAAATAGGGGCGACGTAAATTGAAAAATGTGATAAAATGACGCTAAATTCTTATATTAACAATAATATAAAATGATCTAATCGGGTCCCTGATTGCCCTATCATAGAAGTTTAATAGTGCATTTTACTCGACATTTCATGCGCTTTAAGGTGCCGCTTAAGCCAACACGCATTCTGAATAAGGAGCGACGTAAATTGAACAAATGTGATAGAATTACGCAGAATTCTAATATTAACCATAATTTAAAATGATCTAACCGGGTGTCTGATTGCCCAATCATAGAAGGTCAGTAGTGCATTTTACTCGACATTCCACGCGCTTTCAGATGCCGCATAGCGCAATACGCTATCTGAAATAGGAGCGACGTAAATTGAACAAATGTGATAGAATTACGCTGCATCCTTATATTAATCATAATATAAAATGATCTAATCGGGTCTCTGATTGCCCTATCATAGAAGTTTAATAGAGCATTTCACTCGTCATTTCATGCGCTTTGAGGTGCCGCTTAGCCCAGTACGCCATATGAAATAGGAGCGACGTAAGTTGAACAAATGTGATAGAATTACGCTGCATCCTT